>JAVJIF010014920.1:0-105873 GCA_038442645.1 Agave tequilana
AATACTCCAACTGTCGTACTCCAGTTCCTGTATTCTTGCGAAGGTGAATATGTGGGAGAAAAGGATTTGTATTCTCTTTTATCGCATGTTCCTTGAATCTTTCTATCATCTTATCCACGTAGTGAGATTGAGACAGACTGATTCTATCTGATGTTCTTGTGATTTTAATTCTTAAAATTATATCAGCAATCCCCAGATCCTTCATATCAAAATTGTTAGATAACATTCTTTTAGTGGACTTAATAACTTCAATATTAGTCTCAAGTATCAGCATGTCGTCTACATATAGACAAATAATGATATATGCATCTCCAACTGTTTTAGGGTAAACACATTTATCACATTCATTGATAGTGAATCCATCTGTGATCATGACACTATCGAATTTCTCATGCCATTACTTTGGAGCATGCTTTACGCCATATAAGGATTTAACCAATTTACATACTTTATGTTCTTGGCCCTTGATTATAAATCCTTTAGGTTGGTCTACATATATTTTTTCATTTAATTCACCATTTAAAAATGCAATCTTGACATTCATTTGATGGATATCTTAGTTATGCAATACTGCAATCGCAGTTAATATCCGAATGAAAGTTATTCTTGTTACTGGTGAATAAGTATCGAAGTAGTAAAGTTCTTCTTTTTGTCGATAACCCTTAGCTACTAACCTAACCTTGTACTTATCGATAGATCCATTGGGTTTTAATTTTCTTTTGAAAATCCATTTACTCCTAATTAGTTTACTATCAGGAGGCAAGTTTGTCAATTTTCAAACATGATTACTTATGATGGATTTTATTTCGCTATTTATAGCTTCTTCATTTGTGCTTTGGGGTAGACATAGTCTCTTTAAATGTTTAAGGCTCGCTTTCAATAACATATGCTATGAAATCCGGACCAAAAGATTTTTGAGATCTTGATCTCTCACTTCTTCTTGGTCCAACTTGCGCATTAACAATTAGTTCCTTGGGGCTTTCGTCCCTGAAAGCCATCTCGTGTGTTTTTTCTCAGAAGTTTTATCTTCTTCCTTTTTGTATGGAAAGATGTCTTCAAAGAATACATCTCTACATTCGATAATCATATTTACATGAATATCTGGTATTTCTGATTTATGTACCAGAAATTTATAAGCACTGCTATTCAAGGCATAGCTTATGCATATGCAGTCCATTATTCTTACTCCTAACTTGGTCTTTTTAGGCAGTGGTGCTAGTACCTTTGCAAGGCACTCCCATATTTTGAGGTAATAGTACGAAGGTGCCCTTCCATGCCATAACTCAAATGGTATAAGACCAAGTTTCCTGTGGGGTATTCTGTTTAGAATATAATTTGCAGTTAACAGAGCTTACCCCACAAGTTCTGTGGAGCTCTAGAACTTACGAGCATGGAATTGACCATCTCCTTTAAAATTCTGTTTCTCCGTTCAGCAATCCCACTTTACTGAGGAGTATATGGTACTGTAGTTTGATGGATTATACCAAATTTAGCACAAAACTCACTAAATTCATTTGATTCATATTCTCCGCCTCGATCGGATTTTAGAATCTTTATATTTTTGTTGAGTTGACTCTCAGCTTCGATTTTATATGTTATAAACATATTCATTACCTCATCCTTACTATTTAGTAGGTACACATAACAATATCTTGTAAAGTCATCTATGAAAGTAATAAAATACTTTTTCCTGCTTCTTGTTGGCGCGAATTTCAAGTTATACAAGTTGCTATGAATTAACTCTAAAGGTTCTGTATTTCGATCAATTGAGTGAAATGAACTTTTATGAACTTGGCCTCAACACATATCTCACACTTGCGAATTTCTTCTAAGTTGAGTTTAGAAATATATTCTAAATTAGACAAGTTTTGCAATGACTCATAATTTACATGCCCTAATCTAGCATGCCATAAAATAGGAGACTTAAGCAAATAAACAGAAGTTTTTTCTTTATTGACGAGTTTAAGGTACAGATACACGAACTTTTTATCCACTACAACAACACTAGCCTTAAATATGCCGTCAACAAGATAACTCTTACCCACATACATCCCACCCTTAGTAAGTACAAAGTTATTTGATTCGAAAACCATTTTAAAACCTTTCTTACTAAAGATTGATCCAGAAATCAAGTTCTTGGGGTATCTGAAACATGTAGTATATCGTTCAGAGTGAACTTCTTAGATGTCCACGTCAGGATGGCTTTTTTTCCCTCAACCTTGGAGACGACTGAGTTGCCCATGAAGAGTTTCTCATCGTGCTCGAGTTTTTGATATTCATAGAATAATATTTTCTCAGAGCAGATATGCCGAGTAACCCTAGTGTCTACCCACCACTCCTTATTGTTGGTTGTCAGATTAACTTCTGACACCACAGCTGATAGGCTTGGCGATGTATGTATTGGCCCAAAGGCCCATCACTCTAGTTTTGAAGATGATTAACTCATGTAGTTATAGTACTAATGATCTTGTATTTATTTAGTCTCAGATATTTGTTCAAGATCTTAGTAGGTATTTAGCTTCAATAAAGGATTCGAAGTCAAGTTTTGAAGCTAGCACGTGTTGGTTCAAGAGCACGCACATCAAGATTGCATCAAGTTCTCAAGAGGAGTCTAACTCATTGGATCAAGATTTAGATCAAGTCAAGATGAAGAAGATTTTCAAGAGAAGATTTTCATGAAGACTTGTGTCATGTTTGTAAGTGTTAAGATTTATTTTTAGATAAAATGTAAAGGATAGATTAGTTGTGGATTGCTCAAGCTCATATACATACACACAAAAGATTTATATGTGTTTTCTTAAAATAGTTTTGATTTTAGAAAATACCGTTTTGATTCTTGAGCTTCAAAATATATATCTTTATGTTTCATGAATAGAGTTCATCAAAATGAGTTTATATGGTTTATATGCGTTTTGGATTTCATCCATATATTGTTGGTTCAAATGTTTAGAAAAACTTATTTGGTGTTCTATATCATGTGTTTGAGTTTTGAATTTATCAAAACCGATTTTAGAGCTTATTGTCAAAAACATAGATATTTCATCTCATATGTGTATTAGATCATATCCATATATACTAAGCTTCTAAAGTTTTTAAGATATCTTGTTTTTGTATTGAAGAAGTTTCAGAAAAATCGATTTTCAATTTGGAGATCGTTTCTGAAAAATATGGATTTTTGTTTAAGGCAAAATTTCTATATCACAAAAATTGTTCAAAATGTTTGTAATATGTGTTGATTTTTAATCAAACATGTTTGTACATCAAAGTATTTCAAAGAACTTATTTTTGTAGAATTTTAGTGATTTTTTGGGATTTTATAAGAATTTACAAAACCTAGTTTTAATCCAAAAATGTCTGACCAGGCCTTCTGTCGGTCGACCGAGACAGAAGTAGGTCGACCGGGCGGTCGACCGATGTGCACAGGCCATTTGGCTTGTGGCCTGGTCGACCGACCCGGTCGACCGTCTAGAGAGCTGTGCTCCTCGGTCGACTCGGCGGTCGAATAGGTCAAGCCTAGGCACGGTCGATCGGGCGGTCGACCGGTAGGCTGCAACGGTCAAAAATTTGACCGTTGGCCGGTCGACCGGTCGATCGACCGACAACAGGATTTCCTGCTGAGTTGTCCCCTAACGGTTAGTTTTGGGAATCTATAAATTGGGGTTGTTTTGGGCTGTTTGGGATAAGATTTTGAGTGGGTTTTCAGCCTAGTTTTTCCTATCTATTTCAGAGGTTTTCTCCACTTATTTTAGAGCAAATATTTCCATATCAAAAGGAGAATTTTGAAAAGTGTTTTTAAAAGTGATTTCTTGAGTTTTTCATCACATCTCTATCCTAGTTTTTCTCACACATACTTGAGCTAACCATTACTATATCAATCTTCTAGGGATCTTGTTATAAGAGTGTTTTTAGGTGATCCAAGTGTAGAGATCACCAAGTGTTCATTCTTATATTTGAGGAGGCGAACTTGCGAGTTCATGTTGTTTCGAATTCTTGTGGGAGCTTGGTGTAGAGGTGCGGCCTCGGCAAGCTAGTGTACTTGCGTGTGTTGTTCTTGCAGGAACAAGTGAGGGACTTGCGGGTCCGGAGTTCTAGTGTGAACTCGTTGTAGGTGTTGCGATACTGAGTGATCTTACATGATTGGTTTTTAATGAAAATCCTTCACAGTGTTGAAGGCGGGGACGTAGAGCAAGGGGGCTCGAACCTCGAAACAAATCTCTCGTGTTTGCGATTGCTCTCTCTCTCTCTCTCACTTGTGTTTGCATTTCTTGCATGCATACATTGCTTATCTCTTTATATGCTTGATATATCATGTGATTAATTGTTACATGCTTGGGATTGTTTGCTCATACTTGTATTCAACCAAGAGAGTCATAGTGGCACCTCAACTCTTAATCTAGAGGAATCTTGAGGAGATAGTTCGGAGCCCTTCACCGGGAATTCAGCTACACTCTTGTGTTATACCTTGTGTGTTTAGCTTAATAGCTTTAGTTTGTATAAATAGTTTTTAATTCCGTATCATTAGCATTAGATTAGCTAGTACACCTATTCACCCGCCTCTAGGTGTATTTTCAGTATGGTGGTCAGGTTTGCCTGTGGATGGTACTTCTTATTCCCTTGAAGCGCTTGTTTTTGCTTTCTTGATCCTTGTCTTTGTACCTCTGGGCAGTTTTCTTCCGCTTCAAGCCTTTGGAAGTAGACGCCTTTCCTTTGAGTCTTCGATGACATTGGCCTTGGCTTCATAAGAGTTCTTATTGCTCCTTTTCTCAGACTTATGGTTGTCCTCTTCAATCCGAAATCTCACAATGAGATCTTCCAACTTTAGCTTCTTGCGCTTATGCTTTAGGTAGTTCTTGAAATCTCCCCATGCATGTGAGAGTTTCTCCACGATAGTAGCAACCTGAAAAGTTTCAGGTAGAATTATACCTTCAGCTTCTATCTCATGCAAGATAAGTTGGAATTCTTGCACCTGACAGATCACAGTCTTGTTGTCTACCATTTTGTACTCCAGAAATCATCCCACGATGAACTTTTTGGTACCGGCATCCTCAGTCTTGTACTACTTATTCAGACTTGCCTATAACTTTTTTGCCATTGTGATAGGACTATAAACATTATAAAGAGAGTCATCAGTCCATTTAAGATATAGTTTCGGCAAAGGAAGTCACATTGCTTCCATGCATCAACTGTAAGGACTGAGTCCCGATCAGTTCCGTGTTCCGGTAAATCCTCTTGTAGGAATTTTGCCAAATGCAGAGTGATCAAATAGAAGAGCATTTTTGTTGCCACCTCTTGAATTCAGTGCCATCGAATTTTTCTGGCTTCTCTGACTTCAGGCTAGGAAGTGAAGCATGCATTTAATGTCTGAGTTTGCATGTTTGATGTCTTACTGGTACTGTCTTGATTAGTCTCAGACATTTTCTGCAATTTCAAGCAGAATAGAAGTTAGTAACTTCAAGAAATTGTCTTAAGATTGTTAGATAGTAGAAATAAATTGACAACTAATAAATGTCACCGATCTAATTGACTAGGTGGTGAATATCAGGTGGAAGGTTTTCTGTTTAATAGAACGTTCCTTAATTATAGAACCACCTTTAGCGAATCTCCTTAAGATAATTACATCTTCTGCTACAGTGCTAACTGGTTACTGAGGCTGGTCTCCCAAGATACAACACTCCTTAGCCCTATATAATCCTTATACAGCAATTGGAGGGGGGCAAAATGGTCCAGGAACGGGGGCAAAACTGAACTGTTGCAATTGTTTCAGACAGGAACTGCTGCAGCACGCGCATGTGGGCATGGTTTCTCTCAATCGCGCGCGAAAACTCCAAGCACCCAAATGGCACACCATTTGTTCACATTTTCTCTATTTAAACACTTCAAACTTCCACCCCATATTCAATGTGGGAGTAAATGTTTGAGCAACCTTTTAGTCCTTTTTAGCTTTTGAATTAGGCTAACTTTAGACTTGAATATTTCATTCATTCGAAAATGGAATTGAACATGTGAATATACCACGTTCATACCCAATGAAGGAGAACACACTCCAACTATTGTCTGGTTGATTCTTGTTGGGAATATGAAGAAATATGTGAATCTTTGAATTGAATTACGGCGAGATCCGTTGATCGAATTAATTGGATGATGGTTGGAGTGTATTCTCCTTCATTGGGGATGAACGTGGTATATTTACATGTTCAATTCTGACTTCGAATGAATGAGATATTCAAGTCTAAAGTTTGCCAATTCAAAGCCAAAATGGGACTAAAGGTAGCTAAAAGCATTTAGTCCCACATTGGCCATAGGATGGAAGTTTGAAGTGTTTAAATAGAGAAAAATGGGAACAAAGGGTGTGCCCTTTGGGTACTTGGAGTTTTCGCGCGCGATTGGGAGGAAACCATGCCCGCATATGCGCACGGGCGCGCCGTCGCTGTGGCGGCGGCGGCGGCTGGGCTTGGGTCCAGGTCCGGGTTCGCTACTCGGTCTGGTTCTTTTTGAACGGGTGTCACGGGTATGGGTTACACGGAGCATACCCGCTCCACCATCCGGATCCGAACCGCCCCGCACAACGGCTGTCAGCCAACCGCCGTGGACAGTTGGGCGGTTGAAACGAACCGTTGCAATGGTTCAGACCGAGCCGTTGCAACTGTTTAGTTGGGTTCGGACCAAAATACCCCTCCCGGAGCGCTATAAATAGCGCTCCGCTTCTCTCAAACAAAAAAACACCAACTTTCTCTGCGTTCTGAAGTGAGATCCTCTCTCTCTCTCTGTCTTGAAGTAACTTCCAACGGGAAGTGGGAAATCAGCAACTCGGTTTCCAAAACGACTTCCAAGAGATTCTGCAAAATTCGTTCTGAAAGAGGGCTCAGAAAATTCAGCGGGCTCAGAAAATTCAACAGATTCTTCTGAAATTTATCTTAGTCCCGCTACTTCAATAATCCTGTGAAGGTACTGGTTAACTACGGTTCGACCGTACGGTGATTTGGTAGTGCTATCCAAATAACGTGAAGGAGTGTTGTATCTTGGGAGACCAGCGTCCAGTAACCCGTTAGCACCGGTGTGGGGGACGTAATTGTCTTAAGGAGATTCGCTTTAAGCATACCTCACTCTAAGTACTGTATAATTGAATTAATTTTCTTTATACAGGGGTTATACTGATATTCAGTATATTGAGACTGATGTATACCAGTCTAATTGGTGTTCAACTAAGGAAGGTAATTGAAAGGTGATTTTTTAATTAAGGAACGTTCTATTGAACGGAAAACCTCCCACCTGATATTAAGCGACCAGGCCAATTAGATCAGTGATATTTCAGTGATATTGATTAGTTATCAGATTGTTCCTAGAAACCAACAATCTTAAGACAATAACTATATTGAAGTTTCTTACTTCTATTCTGCTTGAACTTGCAGAAAATGTCTGAGACTAATTAAGACAGCTCAAGCAAGGCACCAAACATGCAGATACAAGCTTTGATGCCTACTCCACTTCCTAACCCGAAGCCGGAGAAGCCAGAAAAATTTGATGGCAGAGAATTCAGGAGGTGGCAATAGAAGATGCTCTTTTACTTGACCACTCTGCATCTGGCCAAATTCCTGCAAGAAGATCCACCAGAACCCGAAACTGATCGGGACTCAGTCCTTGCAATCGATGCATGAACTCAAGGTGACTTCCTTTGCCGAAACTATATTTTGAATGGACTGGATGACTCTCTTTATTGTTAGTTTCTAGGATCAATCTGACAACTAATCAATATCACTGAAATATCACTGATCTAATTGGCCAGGTCGGTTAATATCAGGTGGGAGGTTTTCCGTTCAATAGAACGTTCCTTAATTAAAGAACCACCTTTCAATTACATTCCTTGGTTAAACACCAATTAGACTGGTATACATCAGTCTCAATATACTGAATATCAGTATAACCCCTGTATAAAGAAAATTAATTCAATTATATAGTACTTAGAGTGAGGTATGCTTAAAGCGAATCTCCTTAAGACAATTACGTCCCCCACACCGGTGCTAACGGGTTACTGGACGCTGGTCTCCCAAGATACAACACTCCTTCACGTTATTTGGATAGCACTACCAAATCACCGTACGGTCGAACCGTAGTTAACCAGTACCTTCACAGGATTATTAAAGCAGCGGGACTAAGATAAATTTCAGGAGAATATTTGTCTTTACTTTGGATGAGCACCCACTGTAGAGGAAGGTAGAAGAATATTCTTCTTTGGAAGTCTTAGATTCAGAAAACAATTCTACTAAAGAATCTGTTAAATTTTCTGAGCCCTCTTTCAGAACGATTTTACAGAATCTCTTGGAAGTCGCTTTGAAAACCGAGTTGCTGATTCCCCACTTCCCGTTGGAAGTTACTTCAAGATAGAGAGAGGATCTCACTTCAGAATGCAGAGAGAGTTGGTGTGTTTTTGTTTGAGAGAAGCGGAGCGCTATTTATAGCGCTCCGGTAGGGGTATTTTGGTCCGAACCCAATCGAACAGTTGCAACGGTTCGATTTGAACCGTTGTAACGGTTCGTTTCAACCGCAGCAACTGCCCAACTGTCCGCGACGGTTGGCTGACAGCCGTTGTGCGGGGCGGTTCGGATCCGGATGGCGGAGCGGGTATGCTCCTCGTAACCCATACCCGTGAGACCCGGTTCAAAAAGAACCAGACCGGGTAGGGGACCCGAGCCCGAGCCTGGCCAGGCACCGACCGCTGCCGCCGCCGCGCGCATGGATTCCTCCCAATCGCCCGCGAAAACTCCAAGTACCCAAAGGGCACACCCTTTGTTCCATTTTTCTCTATTTAAACACTTCAAACTTTCATCCCATGGCCAATGTGGGACTAAATGCTTTTAGCTACCTTTAGTCCCATTTTGGCTTTGAATTAGACAAAATTTTAGACTTGAATATCTCATTCATTCGAAGTCAGAGTTGAACATGTGAATATACCACGTTCATCCCCAATGGAAGGAGAACACACTCCAACCATCATCCAATTGATTCGATCAACGGATCTCACCGTAATTCAATTCAAAAATTCACATATATTCTTCATATTCTCAACAATCCCCCATAATGAATGGAGATTTAAGGAATTGACACATAAAGAAACTGACTCTAATGTGAAAGGTACTTTAGAAAAGAAACTGCATTAGGATAGGTGAACTAGGTCTTGAACCTTTCATAGCGAAAGCTTTATCGGACTTACTGGCTAATCAGTGAATTAGGTCTTGAACTGTTAGCCGTTAGTGTAAGCAAAGTCAACAAGCTTCACACAGTAACTTTCCAAATCAACTTTGGTTCTCGGTTGTGTCCATTTTGGTCTTAGACATTCTTAGTTTCAGAGAGTATCTTTAGGGAATAACAGCCTCTATAGAAATTCTTAAAGAGCCGACCCAACTCTATACTCACATAGGTGATCGTCCTATTAAAAGTAGTCTACTTTACTCCACTTGTTTTGTAACAAGATATAGGCATCATTAAAAGCGTTAAGCTTATCCTTAATCCACTGTGTAGAAAGCACTTATGTGCACCTTAGGAATGGATTGGAGTCAAGCTCCCAAGTGCTTACTTGCTGAGTCAATCATAACTAGTTTTTCCTCTTGAACTTAGTCCGTGGGATCTCCAGTTGCTAAGTGAGGTTTCCATTAAGCTGACTGGGTAAGGTTAGACTTTTAGACCCATTCCCCTCGAAGCGCAGTTTATACGCTCACCACTTAAACCATTAGTAAGCGGATCCACTAAATTATCTTTTGACGAGACAGAGTCAATAGAGATAATTCTATTTGAGAGCAACTGCTTAACAGTATTATGTCTACGACGAATATATCTAGACTTACCGTTGTATATAATATTTTGTGCCCTAAATATAGCTGCTTGATTATCGCAGTGTATGCATATAGCAGGCACTGGCTTTTTCCATAATGGTATATCTTTCAAAATTTGTCGAAGCCATTCTGCTTCTTCTCCGGCCTGATCTAAGGCTATGAATTTCAATTCCATAGTGGAACGGGAAATACATGTTTGTTTGAAAGATTTTCCGGATACCGCTGCTCCTTCTAGAGTAAATACATATCCGCTAGTTGATTTTGATTCTTCAGAATCTGCAATCCAATTAGCATCACTGTATCATTCAAGTGCAGGTCCATATCTTAAGGCATATTCCTTGGTATATGATACATAACCCAATACTCATAGCAGAGCAGTCAATGTGAATCACTAGGGTTACTAGTGTATTTGCTTAACTTGCTTACAGCGTAAGCAATATCGAGTCTAGTGTAATTCATCAAATACATTAGACTTCCGATAATTTGAGAATACTCCAACTAGCGTATTCCAGTTCCTGTATTCTTATGAAGGTGGATGTGTGGGAGAAAAGGATTAGTATTCTCTTTTATCTCATGATCCTTGAATCTTTATATCATCTTCTCCACGTAGTGAGATTGAGATAGACTGATTCTATCTGGTGTTCTGGTGATTTTAATTCCTAAAATTACATCAGCAACCCCCAGATCCTTCATGTCAAAACTATTGGATAACATTCTTTTAGTGGACTTAATAATTTCAATATTAGTCCCAAGTATCAACATGTCGTCTACATAAAGACAAACAATGATACATGCATTTCCAACTGTTTTAGTGTAAATACACTTATCGCATTCATTGATAGTGAATCCATCTTTGATCATGACACTATCAAAGTTCTCATGCCATTGTTTTAGAGCCTGCTTTAGACCACATAAGGATTTTATCAATTTACACACTTTGTGTTCTTGGCCCTTGACTATAAATCCTTCAGGTTGCTCCATATATATTTCTTCATTTAATTCACCATTTAAGAATGCAGTCTTGACATCCATTTGATGGATATCTAAGCTATGCAATACTGCAATTGCAATCAACATCTGGATGGAGGTTATTCTTGTTACTGGTGAATAAATATCGAAGTAGTCAAGTCCTTCCTTTTGTCGATAACCCTTGGCTACTAATCTAGCCTTGTACTTATCGATAGATCCATCGGGTTTTAATTTTCTTTTGAAAATTCACTTACACCCAATTGGTTTACTGCCAGGAGGCAAGTTTGCCAATTTTCAAGTATGATTACTTAGTATGGATTCTATTTCGCTATTTATAACTTCTTTCCACATTTATGCTTCTGAGGTTGACATAGCCTCTTTAAATGTTTGAGACTCTCTTTCAATAGCGTATGCTATGAAATCTGGACCAAAAGATTTTGAGATTCTTGATCTCTGACTTCTTCTTGGTTCAATTTTCGCATTGACAATCGGTTCCTCGGGGCTTTCGTCCCAGAATGCCATCTCATGTGTTCTTTTCCCAGAAGTCTTATTTATTTCCCGTTTATATGGAAAAATATCTTCAAAGAATACAGCATCTCTAGATTCGATAATCATGTTTACATGAATATCTGGTATTTCTGATTTATGAACCAGAAATCTGTAGGCACTACTATTCAAGGCATAGCCTATGAATATGCAGTCCATAGTTTTTACTCCCAACTTAGTCTTTTTAGGTAATGGTGCTAGCACCTTTGCAAGACACCCCCACATTTTGAGGTAATGGTAGGAAGGTGTCCTTCCATGCCATAACTCAAATGGTATAAGACCAAGTTTCTTGTGGGGTACTCTATTTAGAATATAATTTGCAGTTAACAGAGCTTCCCCCACAAGTTCTGCAGAGCTCCAGAACTTACGAGCATGGAATTGACCATCTCCTTCAAAGTTCTGTTCTTCCTTTCAGCAATTCCATTTTGCTGAGGAGTATAGGTACTGTTGTTTGATGGATTATACCAAATTTAGCACATAACTCACTAAAATCATTTGATTCATATTCTCCGCCTCTATCGGATTTTAGAATCTTGATATTCTTGTTGAGTTGATTCTCAACTTCGGCTTTATATGTTATAAACATATTCATTGCCTCATCCTTACTGTTTAAAAGATACACATAACAGTATCTTGTACAGTCATCAATAAAAATAATAAAGAATTTTTCCGCCTCTAGTTAGCATAAACTTCAAGTCACACAGATCGCTATGAATTAACCCTAAAGGTTCTGTATTTCGATCAATTGAGTGAAATGAATTTTTCGCTAACTTGGCCTCAACACAAATCTCACACTTGCGAATTTCTTCCAAGTTGAGTTTAGGAATATATCCTAGATTAGACAAGTTTTTTAATGACTTGTAATTTACATACCCTAATCTAGCATGCCATAAAGTAGGAGACTCAAAAAAATAAATAGAAGATTTTCTTTTATTTATAAGCTTCGGGTACAAACACACAGACTTTTTATCCACCACTGCAACACTGGCTTTAAAAAGTCCATCAACAAGATAGCCCTTTCCCACATACATCCCATCTTTAGTAAGTACAAATTTATCTGATTCAAAAACCATTCTAAATTCTTTCTTACTAAGTATTGATCCAGAGATCAGATCCTGCGGATGTCTGGAACATATAGCACATCGTTCAGAGTAAGCTCTTTCCCAGATGTCTACTTCAGGATGACCTTTCCTTTTCCTTCAACCTTGGAGACAGCTGAGTTTTCCATGAATAGTTGCTTATCTTTCTCTAGTTTTTGATATTCAGAGAATAATAATTTCTCAGAGCAGATGTGCCGAGTAGCTCCAGTGTCTACCCACCAATTCTTATTGTTGGTTGCAGATTCACTTCTGACACCACAGCTGAAAGGCTTGGCGATGCATGGTCGGTCAAGTTTGCCTGTGAATGGTTCTTCTTATTCTTTTTGAGACGGTTGCGACATTCATTCGCCTTATGCCCTTCTTTATTGCAGATATAGCAGGTTCTCTTGAAGCGCATTTTCTTACCTTCTTGGACCTTGTCTTTGTACCCTTAGGCAGTCTTCTTTTACTTTAAGCCTTTGGAAGTAGATGCTTTCCTCTTTGAGTCTTCGATCACATTGGCCTTGGTTTCATAGGAGTTCTTACTGCTCCTTTTCTCGGACTTTCGGTTGTCCTCCTCAATTCGAAGCCTCACAATGAGATCTTCCAACTTCAGCTCCTTTCGCTTGTGCTTCAGGTAGTTCTTGAAATCTCTCCACGCAGGTGGGAGTTTCTCCACGATATTGAAGTTTTTTACTTCTATTCTGCTTGAACTTATAGAAAATGTCTGAGACTAATCAAGATAGCTCAAGTAAGGCACCAAACATGCAGATACAAACTTTGATGCCTACTCCACTTCCTAACCCGAAGCCGGAGAAGCCAGGAAAATTTGATGGCACAAAATTTAAGAGGTGGCAACAGAAGATGCTCTTCTACTTGACCACTATGTATCTGGCCAAATTCCTACAAGAAGATCCACCAGAACCCGGAACTGATCAGGACTCAGTCCTTGCAATCGATGCATGAACTCAAGGTGACTTCCTTTGCCGAAACTATATTTTGAATGGACTGGATGACTCTCTTTACAATGTCTACAGTCCTATCACAACAGCAAAGAAGTTATGGGCCAGTCTTGATAAGAAGTACAAGACTTAGGATGCCCGTACCAAGAAGTTCGTCGTAGGACGATTTCTGGAGTACAAAATGGTGGACAACAAGACTGTGATCAGTCAGGTGCAAGAGTTCCAACTTATCTTGCACGAGATAGAAGCCGAAGGTATGATTCCACCTGAAACCTTTCAGGTTGCTACTATTGAACGGAAAACCTCCCACCTGATATTAACTGACCTGGCCAATGACAACAATCTGAAGAGGAATCCCTGAATCTCTCAAGCACGAAGAACTATCTTCCAAACAGCACAAATACCAAAATCCAGAGAAAGCACACAAAACAACAATTTAACGAGGTTCGGCCTCAATGCTTACGTCCTCGGGCAATCAAAAGAGAGGTTTTTACTTTGGAAGATTGATTACAATTACTAGCAGCCTCTCTCAAGTCTCAAGAGAGCTCCAGCAATTCCCAGCAATCAGATCCTTGTTCTGATACAAACCCTAGAAACCAACAACAGCCCTTAAATATACAGATTTCTGAATCAGCAGAAAATTACCCGCACCCGACTGTCGGTCGACCGGGCGGTCGACTGACCCCTTCCACCGGTCGATTGGTCGGTCGACCGGGTGCCCAACAGAGAGTTGGGTACTTTCAGTCGGTATATCGGGCGGTCGACCGAGCTCCAACTTGTGCACGTTGTGCACGTCGGTCGACCGAGCCGGTCGACCGAGTTCCTGATACTGCGGGCGGTCGACCGGACCGGTCGACCGATCACCTGCACCTGCTGCTTTTTTGCTGCTGTGCTGCTGCTTCTTCCTTCGTCCTTTTGTCGTCGACCTCCTTGGCGATCACTCGACGACCCTCGACGATCCTCTTCGACTTCCTCAGCAATAACCCTCTCTTTCCAATAATTCTCCACCTCGGCGAAGATTTTTCCAAAAATCTGAGCCGATCTCCAACATACCCCAGTCTATCACCTGGCGAAATCGACACACGATCTCGGCGAAATCGACACACGATCTCGGCTTGCGCGCACCGGATGAAATCGACACACGATCTCGGCGAGATCGACACACGATCTTGGCTTGGAATCTATAGCTCAGCTGTCCACTGGAAAACATCGCACATGCCTTCCTTGCACTTCACCTTAGGAGAATTTCCATACATGCCGATCACCAACATGGCTTCTACTCCGCAACTTCACGACCTCATGAAGACTTCCTCACGAGCCAACATTGACTCTCCAACTGACCAGCTCTATCTAGTCTTCCTGTCTTCCACTGACGGTCCAACCAAGTTTGTGTAGAGCACACCAAACATCATCGGCTTTAATTGGATGCACACCCCCCCTTATGCAAACTCAACATCTTCTCACCGGAAGATCAACCTGTTCATCGAGATCACAACACCTCACCACTACATGAGATCCAACTGGCCACAACACTTCACCTCTACGTGAAGCCTCTCCACCTCTACGTGAAGTTCCATTGGCCACAACTCTTCACCTCTACGTGAAGATCCATAACAGCTTCTCGAGAACCCAAATAGCTTCATAAGAGTTGCATCACCAAATGGCTGCGTCTTTACGGCTGCCTACGTACCTTTGCCCAAAAGGATCAAGCCAACCGTAATTCATTAAGATGAGATTCATCAAGCTCAAGCACTGGTACCTGGAGTTGCAGCAGTGAACCTGTCAGACTGAGTCAAATGAACCTCCTCACGACCATCATGGAGAACAACGGCCTTCAACTTCAGCTTGTCGCGACCACAAGCTTGAGATTCATGCTTCTTTACCCACAAGCGTGGTTTTACCTTGGTTTCAATGGCTGCAAACAACTCGACATCCTCAGCAATGTCTTCAACCTATTCAGCATCAACCCTGGCTTCATGATCTCCACCCGGTGTTACATCCGGTGAAGTCTCCTCCAATGCCGAACCAACTGGAGATGATGGAGTAGCATCAACTTTCACCCGCTGCGATCCAACCTTGGTCTTCGTCCTCTCCACCTGCAGAGAGACGGTGGGCTTCAACGCTGAAGTCTCTCCAAAAGTGACATTCCTGCTCATCACGATCTTCTTGTCTTCGGGGTCCCACAACCTGTAGCTGTTTCTCTTGACGCCCAAATAGACAAACCTCTTTGCTCGCGGATTCACCTTGCCATTCTTGGCACTGAAGTAGGCCGGACTTCCAAACTCCCGCAGCACACCAATGATCTTGAGCAGCTTTCCCAGACCAAATTTTCAATGGAGCTTTACCTCCTATCGCAGTCGATTTGTTCATGAGATGGCTAGCATACTCAGTCGCCTCAGCCCAAAATGACCTGTCTAATCCTGCATTAGACAACAACCGCCCCCTCCAGCAAGGAACGGACTACATCTTTAGCCAACCCATCTGTACCTGTTGTGAAGTGAGTAGCAATACCTGTGTTCTAGCCAAATCGTAGGAATTGGTTCATGTCCTTTCCAACATTACCAATCTTTAGCTCCTTGATCTTCCTACCTATCTGCCTCTCCATTCTTCCTCTCCACTTCACCAACACATCTAGGGCTTCAACCCTTTGTCTCATGGGATATATCCAAACCTGCCTAGATGAACCATCAACAAAAGAGACAAAGTACCTGTGACCTCCAAGCGATGCCGTCTTAGCAGGTCCCCATACGCTCATGTGAACACAATCAAGAAGTCCTTCTTTGCGGTGAGTACTGGTGCTGAATCTCACCTTCTTCTTGTCCAGAACGCTGTGTTCACTTTCCAACTTGCAGGTAGCAGCACCTTTCAGCAATTCCATCTTTGCAGGAGCTCGCAAAGACTTTTCTTCTTCCTGTCCGACCTTTCCCTGCCAGACCACCGGGCCATCATCATCTGAGGAACTCGAAGTCTCCACCTGATCTGTAATCGTACTACCCTTTAAGTAGTAGAGGTTGCCTTGGCGGACGCCCTTCATCACCACCATCGAGCCCTTGATCATCCTGAGATCGCCATCTCGAACAGATATCACCATGCCCGATGCTTCCAAAGTTCCCAAGGAGGTTAGATTTCTCTTCAACTGAGGTACATACCTCACTCCCTTCAGCTCCCTTACTATCCCATCAAACATCCTGATTCGGATTGTACCTACACCTTCCATGCTACATGGGTGATCATTGCCCATAACGACTGAAACACCCCTCCAGCTTCTCAAAGTTGGAAAACCAGCCCCGATTAGGGCACGCATGGTATGTTGTACCTGTATTCAGAATCCACTCATCTTTCCATGAGTTACCAATGATGGGAGAACTGACTGAAAATGAGAAACCTGACGAGTCCGAATCTGATCCATTTGCCTGTGAACTACTCCTCTGAGTATTCGTCACCTTTGATAGATTTGCTTCAGCCTTCGACTTCTTCTTCTTCCCCTTGAACTTCGAACAGTCCACTTTCCAGTGCCTTATCTCTTTGCAGAAGGCACACTGATTCCTTTTGAGATCCCTGAAACCCGGCCTGGACTTTGATCTTCCTCTAACCTCCTTGCCCTTCCTCGATGAACCCCTGCCTCTTACTTCCAGTGCCTCCGCCGATGAGCTTGACTGAGAAGGATGTCTCTCCTTCTTCCTCGTCTCATAACTTGTCAGTGCAGACGACACCTCATGGTAGTCCAACGTCTGCCTACCATTGATAAAGGTCAGTGTGAATGTCTCATACTCCTCCTCCGGGATTGAGTTCAGGAAGATGATCGCCTTGTCCTCCTCTTCTACAATGACATCCACGTTCACCAAGTCTGTAAGAAGTTTCGTGTATCGGTTGATGTGCTCATTCACTGTGCTCCCCTTCTTCATCTGAAATCTGTACAGCTTACTCTTAAGCTGCAACCTGGACTCAACACTCTTCATCAGGTATTTCTTCTCAAGGGTTTCCCACAGATGCTTCGCCGACGTCTCATGTTGTGCAAGATATTTTATGTCTTGCGACAAACATGAACGTATCAACCCACACGCCGACCTGTTCATCTTTGCCCACTCTTCATCAGTGGTCTTGCTTCTCTTCTTTTCCAATAAGAGTGTATCTTCGAGGTTCGATGCATTCAGGGCATCTATAACCTCACATCTCCACATCCCGAAGTTATTTGTGCCATTAAACTTAACAACATCAATCCTCGGATGAGGATTCATAGTCTTAACTGAAGTAGTTTCTTCTGCCATCTAGATTACTTGTTCCTCTATCTATGCGAAAAATCAACCAACTGGAAATAGATCTCTACTTCGATAAAAATTGAATTTTTACCTTTCCTTTGAAACCTTAGATTGAGTTTCTCACCGGATCTACTCCACCACTGATTCCACGATCCCTCCTTGCGTCCTCCTGAGATCGACACACGATCCCACGAATACGAATACCTCTGATCTGAGATCGACACACGATCTCCACCGAATCAGATCTCGAGCCCTCCGAATCTTCAGACAAATCCCAAGCGAAACCTAGGAAGCTCTGATACCACTTGTTGCGCCTACGACAACAACTTGAAGAGGAATTCCTGAATCTCCCAAGCACGAAGAACTATCTTCCAAACAGCACAAATACCAAAATCCAGAGAAAGCACACAAAATAACAATTTAACGAGGTTCAGCCTCAATGCCTACGTCCTCGGGGCAATCAAAAGAGAGGTTTTTACTTTGGAAGATTGATTACAATTACTAGCAGCCTCTCTCAAGTCTCAAGAGAGCTCCAGCAATTCCTAGCAATCAGATCCTTGTTCTGATACAAACCCTAGAAACCAAAACAACCCTTAAATACACAGATTTCTGAATCAGTAGAAAATTACCCGCACCCGACTGTCGGTCGACCGGGCGGTCGACCGACCCCTTCCACCGGTCGACCGGTCGGTCGACAGAGAGTTGGGTACTTTCAGTCGGTCGACCGGGCGGTCGACCGAGCTCCAACTTGTGCACGTTGTGCACGTCGGTCGACCGAGCCGGTCGACCGAGTTCCTGATATTGCGGGCGGTCGACCGGACCGGTCGACCGATCACCTGCACCTGCTGCTGTGCTGCTGCTTCTTCCTTCGTTCTTTTGTCGTCGACCTCCTTGGCGATCACTCGACGACCCTCGACGATCCTCTTCGACTTCCTCAGCAATAACCCTCTCTCTTTCCAACAGTTATCAGATTGATCCTGGAAAACAGCAATTCTATCAATGAATCTCGTCTTAATTCAGCTTAAAGATTTATTTTTTATTTCTTCGTTATCCTAACACTTACACCGTGAAATTAAGTTATTACATAATATGCTTCTTTAACATACAAGTACAAATTTAGTTAATTTGTAAATCTCTTAGCTCATTATTGATGTAGAGGTTCGAATTAAAAAAAATGTTTTACAGTTTGAGCTGCTCAGCTAGCAAGATTAGATGTTCTATACTGCATTTTAAAATTAAATGTATTTTTTTTTAAAAAAAAAGACCTTGAGGTCAAAGAAGCCCCAACATTTCATTAGCAAGTCCTTAAAGAAACACTCCAAAAAATTGAAGGGTACAAAGATATAAAAGTTACATAATTGATCCTTCAGAAGGGAAAAAAACCCCAACAATGATCCACCTTACTTTCAGACGTCTTGACGACGTAACATCTATGCATTGAGGCGCTTATGCGACCTAACTAGTATTGCTGAGTTCAGATTGTTCCGATCCGTCGTGCTCTCTTTGACGAAAACTGTCCACCTCACTCCATCCTCGCATATTCTCACCCTTTTCTAAAGAAACTCTCCTCCAGAAAAAGAATTCTCAATTCATCTCGTCCATTCACTGCGGTTTGATTTACCTATTTTTTCTTCTTCTTAACTTTCATGCTGGCGTGGCTACCCCGCTCGCCATACATCTCAGTGGAATGCGGTCTGCGTGGCCCACTGGATAACCCATCCTGGCCGGCGACTGATGGCGTGGCCGGTGGCTGAATCAGATTTCCATTGAACAGCGAATCATCGATCTTGTACAAATTTTATATAAAATGAGTGCAATCCTCTCGCTCTCCATTAGCCAAAAGCATGCCTCTTTCAATAATCTGCAGAGATGTTTCAGCTTCTTGGTTCGCAAAAAATGGGAACTGTAGTGGCTGCACACACTCCCTCAGTCTAAAAAGTCTATAGCTAGTACAATTAATTAGAGAGGCTAATTAGATGATGGATAATGATAACCCCTTTCATTAATCATATCATAATGATCCAATAGATCTATCGATTGTAGTCTTCTTGCTTACGTTCTCTGCTTTATGGTCAAATTGAGTAGTGGTGTGTGGGCTCTTAGCCCTAACCCACAGTCCAGCAATCCACATAATGTAGATGATCTTAGAAAAGAAGAACAAAGAATGAAAGAGTTGGAACAAATGCAGTCTCTTTTCAAATGCACGAGGATTCACATCAGCAAAAAGACTCCATTTCTTTATCAAGTTACCAGACTCACTCATGGTCCATTTCCATGTCACTCATGGCCTAATCTGTTAACTTATCCACAGTCATGATAATTAATACTATTTTCAACAGGCTAAATTACACAAAATTATCATAAAATTTTCAACTGTTTTCTATGTACTTTAAAAAAAAAAAAACAAACTATCATAAACTTTTTCTATGATTTTTATGATGCTACCATGTCTCGATCCAATATTAAGAAAATAGTCACGAGAATATCACATGACGTCTTTATGACTTAGGTATATGTAATTCTTTTGATATTCAAGTGACAGTTTTATTATAAATGGATTGACATATGGTAGTAGTTTTATGAAAATTTTAAAAAAGTCCATGACAGTTTTTCGAATTTTTGAAAAATAGTAGTAATTTTGTAAAACAGATGGAAATTAATGTTATTTTGAACCAATAGAGTAATAGGCAACTTGCAAGAGAAGTGACCTATAGATACTAAACGAGTCAATTTTCAGACAGCATGAACAGTTCCTCTCGATTGCTATTCTTTAAAACTTATATGTGCTAAAAGTTAAAGATAGTTATCAAGTCTCACTCATCAATTAATCACATTGTTTCTATTAATCCCCCCTTTTACGACAAAATATGCAATTCACACACTATTTTTTAGCCTTTTCGTTTCTCATTTTGCAAAGCTTTAGTTTGGTGTTTGAATCTCTCGTGACCTAATGCACACCTAACGCACAAAATTTTTCAAGATAACTGGCTGGTCCAGGACCCCTTTTTTCTGTTTCTTGCATGGTTGTTTCATGGAATATTCTGTTTTCCTTGATAACAGCATAAATTTTCTGAACTGTGATGAAAATATTTTAATTTATCAGAGTACGCATTTGTGGTCATCAGTTACTTTTGTATGTTTTCTTGCATGCATGAGTATACAATTTTTTTTTTTTTTTAAAAGGAATGGGTGTGAAATTATTTGTTGGAGAGAAGGCAGTAACCATTTTATTCTGCATATACTATATAGTTATTCCTGAATCCTTGTAATACATATGGTGATTTTGATTGAAGCTTATTTCTCTAGTCTTTAACTTTATTGTTAGTCTTCTTTTACTGATATCTTTCTAGGTTTAAGTGGTCATATATTATGGTTCACTTTGAGTGGATTTATAATCTGAAGACTTTCCTATATAAACATACTCCATGTATATATGTATGCATGTATGTGACCCAACTATTGTTTTCTCAATGTTTATACAAATTTGTTGACAGTACCTACATAATTACATTCCACATCAAAATTGCTTATGATTATAATCTATAAAAATGTGAGGCTATATCTTTTAAAAACTGGTCCTGGTGTTGATGTGGGAATTTGGTATCCTATTTCAGAAATTAAAGAAGAATGAATTTAGCATTCTTTTACATTTTTCTTTTCGATGTTTGTAGATTTGGTATCAAAAGTATACCTGTATTCCTGGTCAAAATAATACATAGTTATATATCTCTATCATTTATTAATACGTCTATTTACGACGTAAAAGTCCAAATAGCTGGGAGCAAAAATTGTTAAGGTGTTTAACAATTACTGGCGTGGCCATAGGTTCAAGGCTTTTGAGCTGTAAGTGAACGGAGGAACCTTTCCTCTTTCAATTAGGGGTGGGGGGGTGTGAGTTGGGTGGGGGGGGTGGTTGGGGTTGGGAGGTTACGCCCTGTAAACTTCTTCTTCTTCTTCTTCTTTTTAAATGGTATTTGATACGCACAAGTTTTTTGATAAAAGATAGTAAATACGCATACTGTTTTAAAACACATTCATTCAGATATATGCAAAACAAGCCCTTTCTTTTTGTTGATCCCCACAGGGTGGGAAGTTAGAATATGAAACTATATTGCAGACAATCACAGATTAACTTAACTCTACTGGATAATAGAATAGCAATATTAAGCTAACTAGATATTTGGGATCATGTTGGGGAGGAGGTCGTCGAAGAGTCGACGAAGAAGAGAAGTCGAGGAAGTCGACTGAAGAAGGAAAATTCAGAATTCAGCAGCAGCAAAACAGTAGCAGAACAGTACTTCCAGCAGGAGCACGGTCGACCGGGCGGTTGACCGTCGGCAGAAGCAGGCACACGGTCAACCGACCCAGTCGACCGTGGTGCACAAACGTGCACAACGTGCACAGAGGGATGGCGGTCGACCGGACTGGTCGACCACAGGAAGGGAGCGGTCGACCGAGCGGTCGACCGACTGAAGTGACCCAACTCTCTGTTGGGCGCCCGGTCGACTGCCCGGTCGACCGGCGCATGGGGTCGGTCGACCGGCCGGTCGACCGACAGTCGGGTCTGCTGTTTTTCGGGAAGGGTTATTTTGAACCCTATTTAAAGGGCTGTTGTATTTTCTAGGGTTTGTATCTTTTGAGAAGGGTTTTGTGTGCAATCTGGGGGAGAGTAGAGCAGAGGCAGAACTCTCCCGATCCCCATTGCTGTAAGTTGTATTGATTGGTTGAAATCAATAAACCCCTCCCCCTTTCATTGCCCAAGGACGTAGGCATTGAGGCCAAACCTCGTTAAATCGTTGTTTTCGTGTGCTTTCTCTGTTTGTGATATTTGTGCTGTTTTGGGAGATTATTCTTCGTGCTTGGGAGATTCAGGGATTCCTCATGAGGTTGTTGTCGTAGTCGCAACAAGTGGTATCAGCACTTCCCAGGTTTCGCTTGGGATTTGTCTGGAGATTCGGAGGGCTCGGGATCTGATTCGGTGGAGATCGTGTGTCGATATCAGATCAGAGGTATTCGTGTTCGTGGGATCGTGTGTCGATCTCAGGAGGACGTAAGGAGGGCTCGTGGAATCTGTGGTGGAGTAGATCCGGTGAGAAACTCAATCTAGGGTTTCAGGGAAAAGGTAAAAAAAATCGAATTTTTATCGAAGTAGTGATCTAGTTCCAGTTGATTGATTTTCCGCATAGATAGAGGATCAAGTAATCTAGATGGCAGAAGAAATTGCTTCGGTTAAGACCATGAATCCTCATCCGAGGATTGATGTAGTCAAGTTTAATGGCACAAATATTTCGGGATGTGGAGATGTGAGGTTATGAATGCCCTGAATGCATCGAACCTCGAGGATACTCTCCTTCTGGAGAAGAAGAGGAGCACGACCACTGATGAACAGTGAGCAAAGATGAACAAGTCAGCGTGTGGGTTGATTCGTTCATGTTTATCGCAAGAAATAAAATATCTTGCACAACATGAGCATCTGTGGGAAAACCTTGAGAAGAAATACCTGACGAAGAGTGTTGAGTCAAGGTTGCAGCTTAAGAGTAAGCTGTACAGATTTCAGATGAAGAAGGGGAGCACAGTGAATGAGCACATCAACCGATACACGAATCTTCTTACAGATTTGGTGAACGTGGATGTCATGATAGATGAGGAGGATAAGGCGATCATCTTCCTAAACTCACTCCCGGAGGAGGAGTATGAGACATTTACACTGACCTTTATCAATGGTAGGCAGACGTTGGACTACCATGAGGTGTCGTCTACACTGACAAGTTATGAGACGAGGAGAAAGGAGAGATATCCTTCTCAGTCAAGCTCATCAGCGGAGGCACTGGAAGTAAAAGGCAGGGGTTCATCGAGGAAGGGCAAGGAAGAAAGAGGAAGATCAAAGTCCAGGCCGGGTTTCAGGGATCTCAAAAGGAATCAGTGTGCGTTCTGTAGAGAGATAGGGCACTGGAAAGTGGACTGTCCAAAATTCAAGGGAAAGAAGAAGAAGTCGAAGGCTGAAACAAATCTTGCAAAAGTGACGAATACTCAGAGAAGCAGTTCACAGGCAGATGGATCAGATTCGGACTCGTCAGGTTTCTCGTTTTCAGTCATTTCTCCCATCATTGGTAACTCATGAAAGATGAGTGGATTTACTAATCGGGGTTGGTTTTCTAGCTTTGAGAAGCTGGAGGGGTTTCGGTAGTTATGGGCGATGATCACCCATGTAGCATGGAGGGTGTAGGTACAATCCGAATCAAGATGTTTGATGGGATAGTAAAGGAGCTGAAGGGAGTGAGGTATGTACCTCAGTTGAAGAGAAATCTAATCTCCGTGGGAATTTTGAAAGCATCAGGCATGGTGATATCTGTTCGAGATGGCGATCTCAGGATGATCAAGGGCTCGATGGTGGTGATGAAGGGCGTCCGCCGAGGCAATCTCTACTACTTGAAGGGTAGTGCGATTACGGATCAGGTGGAGACTTCGAGTTCCTCAGATGATGGTGGCCCCGAGGTCTAGTAGGGAAAGGTCGGACAGGAAGAAGAAAAGTCTTTGCGAGCTCCTGCAAAGATGGAATCGCTGGAAGGTGCTGCTACCTGCAAGTTGGAAGGTGGACACAGCGTTCTGGACAAGAAGAAGGTGAGATTCAGCACCAGTACTCACTGCAATGAAGGTCTTCTTGATTGTGTTCACATGAGCGTATGGGGACCTGCTAAGACGGCATCGCTTGGAGGTCACAGGTACTTTGTCTCTTTTGTTGATGGTTCATCTAGGCAGGTTTGGATATATCCCATGAGACAAAGGGGTGAAGCCCTAGATGTGTTGGTGAAGTGGAGAGGAAGAATGGAGAGGCAGATAGGTAGGAAGATCAGGGAGCTAAAGATTGGTAATGTTGGAAAGGACATGAACTAATTCCCGCGATTTGGCCAGAACACAGGTATTGCTACTCACTTCACAACAGGTACAGATGGGTTGGCTAAAGATGTAGTCCGTTCCTTGCTGGAGGAGGTTTGGCGGTTGTTGTCTAATGCAGGATTAGACAGGTCGTTTGGGCTGAGGCGACTGAGTATGCTAGCCATCTCATGAACAGATCGACTGCGATAGGAGGTAAAGCTCCATTGGAAATTTGGTCTGGGAAAGCTGCTCAAGATCATGGTGTGCTGCGGGAGTTTGGAAGTCCGGCCTACTTCAGTGCCAAGAATGGCAAGGTGAATCCGCGAGCAAAGAGGTTTGTCTATTTGGGCGTCAAGAGAAACAACTATAGGTTGTGGGACCCCGAAGACAAGAAGATCATGATGAGCAGGAATGTCACTTTTGGAGAGACTTCAGCGTTGAAGTCCACCGTCTCTCAGCAGGTGGAGAGGACGAAGACCAAGGTTGGATCGTAGCGGGTGGAGGTTGATGCTACTCCATTATCTCCAGTTGGTTCGGCATTAGAGAAGACTTCACCGGATGTGACACCGGGTGGAGATCATGAAGCCAGGGTTGATGCTGAACAGGTTAAAGACATTGCTGAGGATGTCGAGTTGTTTGCAGCCATTGAAACCAAGGTAAAACCACGCTTGTGGGTAAAGAAGCTTGAATCTCAAGCTTGTGATCGCGACAAGCTGAAGTTGAAGGCCGTTGTTCTCCATGATGGTCATGAGGAGGTTCATATGACTCAGTCTGATAGGTCCGCTGCTGCAAATACAGGTACCAATGTTCGAGCTTGATGAAGCTCATTTTTAATGAACTACGGTTGGCTTGATCCTTTTGGACAAAGGTAAGTAGGCAACCGTAAAGGCGCAACCATTTGGTGATGCAACTCTTATGAAGCTATTTGGGTTCTCGAGAAGCTGTTTGGAACTTCACGTAGAGGTGAAGAGTTGTGGCTGATGGAACTTCACGTAGAGGTGGAGAGGCTTCACGTAGAGGTGAAGAGTTGTGGCCAGTTAGACTTCACGTGGTGGTGAGGTGTTGTGATTTTGATGAACAGGTTGATCTTCCGGTGAGAAGATGTTGAGCTTGCATAAGGAGGGATGTGCATCCAGTTGAAGCCGATGATGTTTGGTGTGCTCTACATAGACTTGGTGGACCGTCAGTGGAAGACAGGTAGACTAGATAGAGCTGGTCAGTTGGAGAGTCAGTATTGGCTCGTGAGGAAGTCTTCATGAGGTCGTGAAGTTGCGGAGTAGAAGCCATGTTGGTGATCGGCATGTATGGAAGTTCTCCTAAGGTGAAGTGCAGGGAAGGCATGTGCGATGTTTTTCAGGGACAACTGAGCTACAGATTCCAAGTCGAGATCGTGTGTCGATTTCGCCGAGATCGTGTGTCGATTTCGCCGAGATCGTGTGTCGATTTTGCCCGTGCGCGTAAGCTGAGATCGTGTGTCGATTTCGCTGAGATCGTATGTCGATTTCGTTAGATTTTTGGTAAAATCTTCGCCGAGGTGGAGAATTGTTGGGAGAGGAGGTCGTCGAAAAGTCGACAAAGAAGAGAAGTCGAGGAAGTCGACTGAAGAAGGAAAAATCCAGAATCAGCAGCAGCAAAACAGCAGCATAACAGTACTTCCAGCAGAAGCACGGTCGACCGGGCGGTCGATCGTCGGCAGAAGCAGGCACACGGTCAACCGGCCCAGTCGACCGTGGTGCACAAACGTGCACAACGTGCACAGAGGGATGGCGGTCGACCGAGCGGTCGACCGACTGAAGTGACCCAACTCCCTGTTGGGCGCCCGGTCGACCGGCGCATGGGGTCAGTCGACCGACAGTCGGGTCTGCTGTTTTTCGGGAAGGGTTATTTTGAACCCTATTTAAAGGGCTGTTGTATTTTCTAGGGTTTGTATCTTTTGAGAAGGGTTTTGTGTGCAATCAGGGAGGAGAGTAGAGCAGAGGCAAAACTCTCCCGATCCCCATTGCTGTAAGTTGTATTGATTGGTTGAAATCAATAAAACTCTCCCCCTTTCATTGCCCCGAGAACGTAGGCATTGAGGCCGAACCTCGTTAAATCGTTGTTTTCGTGTGCTTTCTCTGTTTGTGATATTTGTGCTGTTTTGGGAGATTGTTCTTCGTGCTTGGGAGATTCAGGGATTCCTCATCAGGTTGTTGTCGTAGTCGCAACAGATCATTGGCACTAGAACTTCCCAAATAACTGTTAGTAATATGGTACTAGCGCACAAGAAATTTCTACTTAATATTTTTATTTGACCTATTTATTTAGAAAAATTTATTTCCATTTATTAAACATAATCTGTAATTATTTTCATAAACAAATAGAAAACAACTAATTATGTATGAAGAAAATAATATCCAATGAGAAATAAAGAAAAGAAGAAAAATCCTTTATAAAAAGAAATAAAGTACAAAAATAAAAAGTAAAAACATAATAAAAAGAAGTAGAATAGTATCTGAAAAAGAAAGTAAGAAAATATAAAAGAATAAATGAAAATAGAAACTTTGGAATAAAAATGAAAGAATTTAAATATAAAAGAGAATTGAAAAAAGAAATGTAAGAAAATCTAGACAAAAGAAGAAAAGAAATAATTCTTTAAAAATACATAGAGTAGAACTGAAAAAAAAGTCAAGAAAAATATGGATAAAAGAAAAAAGGAAAAATGTACTAAAAAAAGCTACAAGGAAACAAAAGACTGAAAAAAAAATAAATGAAAGAAACGTCAAAAGAAAAAAATACCTAGAAGAAAATTTAAATAGAGAAGAAATAAAGTTAAACGAATAAGTGAAAGAAAGAGAAAAAAGAAATGCAAAAAGTAAAAAAATAATTAAAAGTGGAAGATCATAAAGAAAAAAAATGGAAGAAAAATAATTTTTTTTATAAAAGTTGGAAAGAAAAAGAAGTAGAAAAATTAAAGAAAGAGTTTAGAAAATGTGAAAAGAAATAATAAGAAAAGAAAAAGTAGTTAGAATATACAAAACAAAAAACAAGAAAAATATAGAAGTTAAAAAATACAAAAAAAATTGTAAAGTAAAGAAACAACAATTAGCCAAATAAAGAAAGAAATAGAGAGAAGAAAATAAAAAATGAATTAAAAAATTGAAATAAGGAAGAATCAAATAAAAATTTGAATATATTAAAAACTTTAAAGAATGAAAAAAAACTAAAGGAGAAAAGGAACCCAAAATAACATAAAAATTAGTAAGAAAAAGAATCTTGAAAAAATTAAAATTTGGAAAGAAACGAAAGAACAATAAATTTAATAGAATTCAAAAAAAATTAGATAAAATGAAAAAAATAATTGTGAGAAAACAAAGGAAGATAAAAGCGGTGAAAAAATCTCAATAATTAGACAGGGAAATTTATGGAAACAAAATAAAAAAAAAATATAGACCAACAAAAAATAAAATTTAAAGAAAAGAGAATAGCAGGATAGAATAAAAAAAAGAAATAATAAAAAGGAAATGAAAGACTTCATAAAATGGTGCAAAATCAGATATAAAAAAATAAAATAAAATTTAATTATGAAACTATTAAGGAAAATAGGAAAATTACAATATACAAGAAAAAGTGGAAGAATAAGCACAGTTAAAATAACACTTGAAAAGAAATAATTAAAACATGGAATAATATCTCAAAAGAAATAAAGAAATTTTAAATCCTAGATAGCCGGGTAAAGAGACCAAAGCATTTGTTTTTCCCGAGGGTGACTAGGACACTTGGTCTGATATTACCATTAAGAAATTTGATGCTAATGCCAAAGCACGCTATACATTGTTACAAGATTTGAATGATGATGATATCTCTAGAGTAATTCAATATAAAAACTCATATAAGATTTGGTCACATTTAGTTGTAACTTATGAGAGAACATCGCAGGTCAAAAGAGATAAATTAGATCTTTTGCGTTCCCAATCTGAGAATTTTTACATGGATGAAAATGAAACTATTGATGAGATGATTACAAAATTTACTAAAATTACTAATTGTCTTACTTCTTTAGATGACTCAATTGACAATGACCAAAAGGTGAAGAAGGTAATTCTGACTTTTTCACCTTCTTGGAAAGTCAAGTCCATGACCTTGAAGGAGCATGATGTGCATTATTCTATGTTACTTTTATATTCTCATTTAGCTATTTTATGTATCAAAATAATGTTATTCGGGTATGTGTTAGTGTGATTGCAATACATGGGCCTGATTGATAAAGAAAGGAGAAAAAGCAAGCGGAATAGACTGATTTTGCACAAAAATGAAGATCGAATGGTGTTTTTCAAACATACTGGGTATTTTGACAATAACTGTTGGCCCAAAAGCCCATCACTCTAGTTTTGACGATGATTAACTCATGTAGTTATAGTTTACTAATGATCTTGTGCTTAATTAATTTCAGATATTTGATCAAGATCTTAGTAGGTGATTAGCTTCAACAAAGGAGTTTTTGGGGCTAACACATGTGGATTCAAGAGCTCGCGCGTTAAGATCGCATATTGCAGTCGGTTGGAGTCAAGCTCGTTGGATCGCATTTAGATTGAGTCGGCTTGGAGACAAAAAAACTTCGGTTTGTGTTTAGTTCAGTATGTTTAGATCTTGTGTAAACATTAGATAGTGTTGATATGCTCAAGTACACACACACACAAAAGTTTCATGTGCTTGGTTTTTCGGTTTAATCAGTTTCCGTTTTCATATATATGGTTTTCGTGGATAGATAGAATCAAAACAAGTTTACATGGTTTAACGTATATTAGATTTGATCTATATACATCTATGCTTCATCTATTTTGAAAAACTTATTTTGATAGTCTATTTCATGATTGGAGTTTGTATTTAAACAAAACTTGTTTTTCGATTTCATATCAAAACATAGATATATATATCTTATATGTATAATGGATTCTATCCATATACAATATGCTTCAAATTTGTTTCAATATCATATTTTTATATTTATACATGTTTTGAAAAAATCAGATTTCCATTTCAAAGTTTGGTTTTTGAAAAATACCGATTTTGGTTTAAAGCCTAATTTTAATATCACAAAAATGGTTCAAAATATTTATAATATGTGTTGAATTTTAGTCACACATATTTGTTATTCAAAGATCTTATAAGAACTTATTTTTGTGAAATTTATGATTTTATGAGATTTTATTAAAGGTAAAAAGACAAGTTTTTAATCCCTTTAATATGTTTGACCTGGCCTTCTGCCGGTCGACCGAGTCAGAAGTCGGTCGACGGGGCCGGTCGACCGATGTGCACAAACGTGCACGGCCAAGTTTGGTTAGTGGGCTGGTCGATCGGGCGGTCGACTGTCCAGAGAGTTTTGCTCTCTGGATCTGGCCCCGGTCGACCGGGCGGTCGACCGGCCAGAGAGCATTGCTCTCTAGATCTGGCCCCGGTCCACCGGTAGCTCAACGATCAGAAAAATGACCGTTGGCTGATCGACTAGAAGGGAAATTTTGCCCTTTCCAGACTGCCAACGGGCAGATTTTCGAGAGGGTATAAATACCCATCTCTTGGGCTGGTTTCTTCATGGTTTTTGAGAGCTAAATTTTTTTTATCTCTTTCAGTGGTTTAAGAAGAAGTTTTCAAAGAGTTTTGGGTTAAAAAGTTCTATCTTTATCTGTTTCAAAGGGTTGAAAAAATAAAAAAAAAAGAAGTCTTTATGAATTATTTTTTATCTTCATTTCTATTTTATCCTAGAATTTTTTTCAAGTATTTTCTTTGTGATTTTGATTTTCAATTTCTTTGTTTTCTCACACTTAAGCTATCATATCTATCCTATCTATAGGATCTTTGTTTTGTGGGAAAATTGGTTTGTGATCTTTATGATCACCAAGAGTTGTAACCATCTTTGTGTTTGTTGTTGTCCCACTTGTGTAGAGGTGATTGTGGAGGTTGTGCTTTGGGTTTGTTGTATCCCTCTAAGTGTAGAGGTGATTGTGGTGGAGTTTGGCTTTGTGCCTATCCCTCTAGTGTGAGGTGATTGTAGTTGTTTGGCTTAGTGCCTTATCCCTCTAAGTGTAGAGGTGATTATTGTTGTGCCTTACCTCTTATGTAGAGGTTGTGTTTGTTGGAGAGAGAGGAGTTGTATACTCCTAGTTTTTATTTACCAAATCCTCAGTGGAGGGGTGTGGGAAGTCCTGTGTGGACGCATAGTGGAAATCCTTCTGTGTGAAGGCGGGGACGTAGAGCAGTGGCTCGAACCTCGAAACATATCTTGGTGTTTGTGATTGATCCACTATCTCTAAACTCTCTCTCTTTCATACCTTGCATTGTTTCATATTGTTCATATCATACATATATGCTTGGTATTATTTGTGTGTGCCATACTTGTGTTGAACCAAGAGAGCTTCACATAGCACCTCAACTCTTATTTAGAGGAATCTAGAGGAGTTAGTCCAGAGACCTTCACCGAGAATTCGGCTACACTCTTTGGTTACACTAAGTGTGTTGCAATTAGTTTTTAATTTCGCATCATTTATCATTAAATTAACCATACACCTATTCACCCCCCTCTAGGTGTACTTACAATAACTTCTTCTATCGAATTTCAAAAAGGTCATTTAAGGTGTTTAAAGAAAGAAAATTTAAAGATCTACAATTTTTATGTTGAGTGCTCTTGCTGATTCACATATTTGATTGGCCTTATCAATTATTTACAGAATCTGTCCAAGCTGAAAATGAATTATTATGTAATAAATTATTGTTGAGATTTTTCTCTTGTAAAAAATCAAATATTATATGTTAGTGGGATTTAAGATTTCATTCATTTGTTGGGATTTGATTCATTTGTTGGGGATTTGATTCATCAGTTGGAATTTGATTCAACAATTTATAGTTAGAATCAAATAGTTGGGATTCAGGTCTGAACCTATAAATTGAAGACAGAGAGCAACAAAGGAGGGGGACAATAGAAGACTCAGCAGAGAGGTAGTAGGAGGAAATTAATTAGGAGATTAAGGGCTTAATGGAGTGTTTATTTGAATAGAATGTTGTAATTTTTGTTTTCTTTAAAGAGAGAGCTTATATAATGCTTTTTTACTTCGAAGATCATCAGCTGCGAGCTTAATACAACAAAGAAATTACTTTCTATTTTTAATTTTTTTGTGCTGTGTTTGTTTTCATGCTTATATTCTTTTCTTTTTTCTTTAATCACTTTTTGATGTAAAGAAGGCTCGGGTAGGTGATCTCTTTATGATCAACTTGATGATAACCAATGCTTTGTGCTAATTCCAAATTCCATTTTTTTCTATCTCACTCTCTCTCAATCTTCTTTTCTTATTTTCATTCATTTTCAAGTAATGCATCTCAAATGATAGTTAATCTTTGTTTCTTAAGTTTATTCTCTCCTTTTTAACCTCAACTTTTCTCAAGTATTAACCTCTCTCCAAATCCAAATTCAATCCATTTATTTGCCAACTAGATTAGAAATAAAGTTTGAATTTTAGAACTGTGATTTTTTATAAGTCTTTGTGCATTCGACCCTTTTCACCCCACTATGTTATTTTTCTAAAAATGTAAAAGCAATATTTGGTTTTTATAATTTGTGTGCGGTGCAAAAAACGATAAAAAATTTCACAACATTCGAGTCGCAACAGAGCTTAATGACAAGGAGGAAATGGAGTTCATTGGTCTTATAAGCAACTTTAAAACTCATGAATTAGAAAGAAAAGCAAGAGAAGAGAAGGCACATCAAAAGAAGAAAACGTTTTCCTTCAAGTACTCCATTCATCTCCGACAATAATGAATATAAACAAGAAGGTGATGAAGAATTCTCTCTCCTCATGAAGTGTACCATAAGACAAAGTTCAACAATAGAAGAAGATGACAATAGAAGGAGGAAAGAAGGATTGTTTGCTACAATTGCAGGAAGCCGGGTCATATCATTGTCGATTGCCCAAAAAGAAGAGCAAACCTACTACCTCCAAGAAATCCTACAAGAAGAAAGCTGATTGTACACATAATTTACATTCTTTTCATTACACTCCTAAATTTATTGTGCAATAAATCTGCTAAATTTCTTGTCTTAAATGTCTATTTTACAGAAGATAATCATGGGAGAAAGAGGATAAAATCAATAAATACCAGTTAAAGTAAGATTTAACTAGATCTATTTGGTTAGAGGAGGATGGTCCCAAATCTAGTTGTTTAAATTTAGATTTTGGTGAATCAAATCGGTTAACCGAATATCAACGAGGATATCGTCAAAATCAGAAGATCAAATAGAAAATCTAATTGGAAAAGGGGTAAAAGGATCAAACCAGACAAGTTCTCCCCCGAGATGTGGCTGACTCCACGGCCAAAGCCGCGGATCCGCGATAATCTGGTTAGATTTGGGGGAGCATTTGCCCCCTATCTTCAGATGCTCTCCCCTATTCTGTATTTGCTATAAATACCTGCAAATTCTCAGTGTACAGGAAGCGATCAAGTAGAGAATAGAATAGCTTTCTGTATAGGTTTAACTTAGCTTTTTCTTTCTCTTTTTAATATAATTTTTATGTAACTAAGCTCGAAGAAGAGTTTCATGAGAGAACAAGAGTGATGCTTGTACTGAGAGTGACACCGGTGTAAATATTCTTTCTTTCTTTCAATGTTATTTAATTCAATCGAAGTTTCTTTTTCTACTCTTGTTTTTGTTGCTTCTCTTTTCTGTGTTTGTAAATCCAAACGACTCTAATAGCATCGAAGTTATCTAGCCCTTGTAAGTGTCGTTGATGGCCTATGGTGAAGAACAACCATTTCTATGGTAATATAGCTTGCACCTTCATTTTATAGTATAGATCGAGAATGCGAAAGATCTCATCTGAGCTTCGCTCGCCTTCAAGTAAAGGTACACCATTGACAAGGATTTCATGTAAGTCATCAACCGGAAGAGGTAGGTAAGTTCTTTAGTTTTCTTTTTCTTTCTTTTAATCCTTAGTTTAGATCATTATCATCTCCCAACTCTTTTATTCATTTTTTAATTTCTTTATATAAATCTATTTTCTATTTTCTCACCTTCTCAATCTACCACTTTCTTCTTAACTTAACTATAACTCTTTTTCATTTTTTTTCAAGAACTAAAAGAAGAACTTTAACTATTTTAAGTAACTTAAAAGAGAACTTATAAAAAGCTTCCATCGCTAGTCCCTCCTTATGGATCATGACCCGCATAGTCACTCGCTATAGCGGTAGTATTGAGTACTTGCACTTTTATTCTCAAGTTTTAAAATTCTGTATTTTTTTGTGCAGGTTAAAATTCAATTTTGGCGCTGTTACCAGGGAGGGACGGTAAGTAACTCTTTTTTTTGTTTACTTTATTGATTAACTTTCTTCTTTGTTCTTGGTATACAGGTTTAACAATAAGGAAATTTTTGCTGCAGCGGACATATAAGTGGCCCTAGACTCTGCTCAAGAAAGCAGAGCCCAGAAGCCCTCAAATTTGCTACATTCCTGTGGCAATCTGAGTGAAATACTGATCTGTATTTTTTGCAGGTTGGCTGAATTGTAAAGTTTAAATATCAATAGCTATTTTTTTTCTTATTTGACTCACTGTACATACATTTTCAATTCAATAGTAAAAGGTTGATTGTAAATGCTAAAAACGGTTTAGACTTTGCATTTAGGCACGTGTCTATTTCGTCACATTTTTTATTTATTGTTGAAGAGAGTATATGTTCATAACATTTAGTATAAGGTTCCTTCTTGAGTGTTACTTTTTCTATATACTTTTACACTACACTAAACTAAATTAAGGGTTTGTTCTATAAACAAGATAAGGTGGGAAAGTCATTACCCTCCCTTAGCCCACAAACAATCTCTTCATTCATTAACCCAAGCCTAATTAAAATTGAGTAGACGTTTCCCCTAGGAAAATCTCAGACTCAAATAGGAGACTGACCTAAGGAGAAAGTTGATTAGAATTTGACTCTTGCTAAATCGGTATCAAAGGTTGGGGATTGATGAGGCGAAACCTTGAAGATAGTTGTTTGGCATAATTAGGCCCGCTGCTTAGACACGAATACCTTCCACTGATCTTGCCCCTACCTGGCCGATTAACTTGTGGTCAGATTCTGCAATATACCCTCGTGGATAGTCTAACTAGTTAGGAGTCGTCTAGGTCTAAGGTCTGCCCTAGCTTATGTTAGAATTTTATTTATTTGTTTATTTTTCTTTATTTGTTTTTGACATTTTTTGTGTGATATGATTTATAACAATAATTTTTTTCAATTTTAATGGTAATCCATATTACACCCTGACCTCTTTTGGCTCGAAAAATACCAACTCGGCATATCATAACTTTAACTAACCTAGTGTGACGGATTGGTCTTATCTAAATCAATACATGCCCCAATCCTAATACTATGAACAAAACTGAAATAATCATCACTACTCTTCACAGAGTCAATGGGGGATACAACTCCCCCGAGTCATAACCATCATTTCAATATTCAGCCTATAATTTTCCTAGTCATGATCAATCAATAGAAGAAAAATCTGAGGGTATGAAAAGTATAGAAGGCATGATTGAGTCCCAAGATGAAAAGCTAAAAATGATTGACTCACAATTCCCATAAGACTCCCAAATTCAAGATCCTTACTCCATGTTCCAAGTCCCACAACAAGAAGAAAAACCTATGAACTCAGATAGGAGTATGAATAACCTGATTCAGTCTGAAAATAATTTTTTTAATCTATTGATAGGCTAGAAGCACAATTGAGTTGTTATATCAAATAGTGAAAGATAGGAATAAGGAAACTCTTAAACACATGTTTGACCATTCCTGATTGCCCTAGCCATATTTATACGAATGAAGAATCTTGGTGTCTTGGAGACTTTGATCAAGACTCAATTTCATCACACAAATTTAAACTTAACTAATTCCAAACGTTGGACAAATTAGCAAGTTTTTCATTCAATGAGATTGAACTAGAATGTGAATGTGACCCCGATCCCCAACCTTGTGATTCAGTTTTCATCTTCGAATCTATATTGATTTTGATATCATTATCCAATTTGAACCAATTTTTAGAGCCAACATTCGTTCCTGTACCCATAAATCTAGAAATTGAGTCATTAAATTTGGATGGTCACATTTCATTGATGGGAAGAATGTGAATTTCAATTTTTTGATTTAGACTCAACTCTTGAACTAAAACTGACTCTCGAAACCAAAATTTAATTTTCCTGAGTTAGTAATGGTTCCTGAACCTATCACTCTTGAATCCAAGTCAATTATTCTAACAAGTCATATTCTTTTGTTGGACATAGGTATTGACCATAATGACTCAGTGATGATTTTTCAAGACTGGTCATGTAAAGGAATAAGTTTCATGATAGGATCTTTCATGATCTTATTCATATTAGGGATTGTAATTATGTACATAGAAAAGAGGTTAATAAAGGTAGGTTCCGTAAACCGTCACATTATCTAGATTGGGTAGCAACGCTTGGCTCAATCTGACCGCCACCGGAACCGCCACCTTAAGGTAATATTTTCCTTCCCTTTCTTCTTTTTCATACACCTATGCATTCATTCATACATTGAGGACAACATATGAGATTAGTGTGGGGGAGGGTTCTAATATAACATAGGTTTTCTTTTTATTTAGAATAAAAAAATTTCCTTTCTTAAAATTTTTTTTGAAAAGAGAGCAATATTTTAACATATTTTTTTATAAGAAATTAAGTCAATTTTAAGGAATAAGAGGATCATAATTAGAATTTCTTATACTTGGTCAAAATAAGATTATTTGCTTGATTTCTAGAGATAGGAAGAAAATTTGAGAAAGTAATATAGTCTTGATTTTTTACCTTGACGAAATATGCATGCTTTATATACTTACACACTTGGGGTTTAAAAATAAAAGTTCTTATGCCTTATAAAAGAAAAGAAAAAATATATATTTATATCAAAAATTCTCTGATTACGCTGAGTATTTGTGCCTCATAAAGCATAAGTATTCACGCCTAAAAGTGGTCCATAAAATAAAATCTTTAGTTTTGTGGTCTTGTTTGCTCGAGTCTTTAAGTTCTTGGGGTGTTTTCTTACTCGGTACCCCCAGTTTAGGAGTCACCGATTAAAGGCTCGTTACATGGGCAAATTAGAAAGCCTAATAGAACTAAAGAATAATATCACCAAAAATATTAAAAAAAGAAAAGAAAAGAAAATAAGGCATAAAAGTTAAAATTAAAGAACCCCAAGTCAAATTTTTACGATCACAAGGTGCATATGATTTAGGGTAAGATAATAGACTCGATGAGAAATACAATTTAACTCCTTATCTTGATTGATAACAAGTTTTTGAGTAGAGACTAAGTTTAGGAATGAAAATTCGATTTTCCTATAACTTATAGATTACTTGAACTCTTACAATAATACTTCAAATATTTTCTCTCTTTTTTCAAAATGCTTTTCGAAAATACTAACACTTTATTTCTCTTTCTTTTTTGATTTTGTGGGTGTAATCTTCTAAAAACCCTTATGAGACAAAACTCGTCCTCTAGGGGTAACCTAGAGGTTTAACGGCTTGTTGCACATGCTCAGTGCAATCACGTGACCTGCGAAAAGTGGTCTAATAATTTCTTTAGTTTAGTTTTGTTGTTTTGCTCGGGGATGAGCAAAAGATAGGTGTGGGGTGATTGTACACGTAATTTATATTCTTTTTATTACACTCCTATATTTATCGTGTAATAAATCTACTAATTTTCTTGTCATAAGTGTCTATTTTGCAGAAGATAATCATGAGGAGAAAGAGAATAAAATCACATAAATATCAGTTAAAGTCAGGTTTAACTAGATCCATTTGGTTAGAGGAGGATGATCCCAAATTCAGTTATTTAAATTCAGATTTTGGGAATCAAATTGGTTAGCCGAAGATCAACGAGGATCTCGTCGAAATCAGAAAATTAAACAGAAAATCCAATTGAAAAAGGGGTAAAAGGATCAAACCAAACACGTTCTCCCTTGGCCGCGGATCCGCGGCCAATATCCGCGACAATCTGGTGAGATTTGGGGGAGCGTTTGCTCCCCCTATCTTTAGACGCTCTCCCCTATTCTGTATTTGCTATAAATACTGATAAATTCTCTGTGTACAGCGAGTGATCAAGCAGAGAATACAATAGAATTCTGAATAGGTTTAACTTAGGTTTTTCTTTCTCTTTTTAATGTAATTTTTATGTAACTAAGATCGAAGAAGAGTTTCATGGGAGAACAAGAGTGATGCTTGTACTAAGAGTGACACCAATGTAAGTATTCTTTCTTTCTTTCATTGTTATTCAATTCAATCAAAGTTTCTTTTTCTACTCTTATTTTTGTTGCTTCTCTCTTCTGTGTTTGTGAATCCAAATGACTCTAATAGCTTCGAAGTTGCCTAGCCTTTGTAAGTATCGTTGATGGCCTATAGTGATGAACAACCATTTCTATGGTCATATCTATGGTCATATAACTTGCACCTTCATTTCATAGTATAGATCAGAAATGGGGAAGATCTCATCTGTCATGCTTCGCTCGCCTTCAAGCAAAGGTACACTTTTGACAAGGATTCCAGGTAAGTCATCATCCAGAAGAGGTAGGTAAATTCTTTAGTTTTCCTTTTAATTCTTAGTTTAGATCACTACCATCTCCTAACTTTTTTTATTCATTTTTTAATTTCTTCCATTTTCTATTTTCTCTATATTCTCAATCTGTCACTTTTTTCTTAGCTTAACTATAACTCTTTTTTATTTTTTTTCAAGAACTAAAAGAAGAACTTTAACCATTTTAAGTAATTTAAAAGAGAACTTACAAAAAGCTTCCATCGCTAGTCTCTCCTTGTGGATCACGATCCGTGTAGCCACTCGCTATAGCAGTAACATTGAGTACTTGTACTTTTATTCTCAAGTTTTGAAATTCTGTATTTTTTTATGCAGGTTAAAATTCAATCAAAAGCCTTGAAAGCTTCATGGAATTCAGAGAGTGAATCCAAGAAAGATGTAGACATGGCTAATGTGTGTTTGATGGCTAATGATAACATACTTAAGTTATTTTGGAAAACCACTCTTGATGATTGTGATTTATTCATGAACAAACTAGGAGAAGCATTTGAATTACTTTCGATCAATTATGATGTTCTTAAAAAAGGTATTTGAAATTAAAAAAAATGATCTTTTGCAAAATCAATTGATTATTGTTTCTAAAGAAATGGAAAGTTTATCCATTTCTCTTCAAAAGGCTCAAAAAGATTTTGATACTAATAAGGTTTTACGTAAAGCTAAATTTTCTTGCATTGATGAAAATGAAATTTCTTTGATGAAAAATAAGATAAACACTTTAACTAACGTTTTAAAAAAATGTGAGTTTTATAAAGTTAAGTTAGAAGCTATGTTTTCAAAAAGGCAAACTCAAAGAAAAGCACAATCACATGTTCATACACACACCATCATGCTCACACACAAACATAACATATTCATTATGTACACATGCACACAACACACACCACACATTATGTATGCCAAGGTGTACTCATGCACTTATTATGACTAAACTTATAAGATTTTATGTAAAGCTAAATTTTCTTGCATTAATGAAAATGGAATTTCTTTGATGAAAAATAAAATGAACACTTTAAGTAACATTTTAAAGAAATGTAAGTTTGATAAAGTTAAGTTAGAAGTTATGCCTTCAAAGTGGCAAACTCAGAGAAAATCACAATCATATGTTTCACACACACACCATCATGCTCACACACAAACAAAACATATTCTATGCACATCATGCAAACAACACACACCATGCATTATGTATGCTAAGATGTACTCATGCACTTATTATGGCCGAAAAGGTCACTTGACGAAGTTTTGTTGTAATAAATTAAATATTTCAAATAATCATGTTTGGGTTCAAAACTAATATTTTAGGATCCAAAAAGATTTGGGTACCAAAGTCAACAGCTACTTTAAATGATATAGATACGCACTAAGGTCTCAAGACGTCAGGAACGATGATACCTTAATAGTGGTTACTCACGGCATACGACATGAGACATCAACAACTTTGCAACCCTATCAAGGTCAAGTGAAGATGACACCATCACCTTAAGAGATTATTCTAAGTAAAATCATTAGTATAAGTAATATTAAGATTGGTACATCTCCTTGAATTGAAAATATTGCTTTGGTTGAGGGTCTCAAATATAATCTATTAAGCATTAGTCAATTGTGTGACAAAAGCTTAAGGGTTATTTTTGATGACTCTACTTGTGATATAGTTGATAGAGAAAAGTAATTCTCGTGTGCTTTTTGGTTTTTGTGAAAATGATGTGTACATTATTAATATGATGAATTTAGATTACAATGTTACATGTTTAACCGCTTTTAGAAGATTCTTGGTTATAGTATAAACAGTTCGGTCATGTTTCTTTTAATCATCTATCCTGTATTGATTCTAAGGAAGCGGTAAAAGATGTTCCAAAATTGAGATTTGATAAGGACCGCATTTATGATGCGCGTTAACTTGGGAACAAACCAAGTTCTCTTTCAAGTCTATTAAGGATATCATGACATCAAGACCATTTGAACTAAACATATGGATTTGTTTGGTCCGACCAAAACCAAAAGCTTGACTAGAATCATTTTGTTTCGTTCTTGTTGACGATTTTTCAAGATTTACTTGGGTTTTCTTTTTGACACAAAGATGAAGATTTCTCGCATTTTCATATTTTTCGGAAAAAGTTAAAAAAGAAAATGATTTTTCGATTTTGCGTATTAGAAAGTGATAGAGGTGGTGAATTTGTCAACCACTCCTTTATTACTTATTGTGAAGAAAATGGATTTAAATATGAACTTTCATATCCTAGAACTCTACAACAAAATGGAGTCATCGATAAGAAGAATAAAACTCTCCAATAGATGGTTAGGATTATGATTAGTGAATACGAACTCTCTAATATTTTTGGGCTGAAGACGTAAATACATCATGTTACATATCAAATAGAGTTTATTTTTGCAAAAATTCAAGTAAAACTCCTTTTAAGATTTATTATTTAAGAAAATCAAATATTTCATATTTTAAAGTTCTTAAATGTAAATGTTTTGTTTTGAATATTGAGGATAATTTAGGAAAATTTGATGCTAAGTCTTATATAGCTATTTTTGTTGGCTAGTCTAACACCAGCTAGGGATATAAAGTCTTCAATAGGTTAACTTTGACTATTAAGGAATCTATGCATGTGGAGTTTGAGAAATCTAGCTCTCTTGTGAAGAATGTTGTAAATTGTAAAATTGATTCCTTAGGTGAAAACATGAAGAAGATGTCTATGAAGGACTCACAGCTAGAAGAAAAAAAGCCAAGAGATGATGCAAATAGTGAAGTTCAAGAAGCTGAAGTGGAACCAATTCAACTACTTCCGAAGGATTGAAAATATGCTACAAGTTATCCCAAAGATCTCATCATAGGTGATGTATCAAAGAGAATAACTACTAGATCCAAACTTCATAATATTTTTGTGGTCATTTTGCTTTCATTTCACACATTGAACCCAAAAAAATCATCAAGGCTGAGGACGACTCATATTGGTTACTAGCAATGCAAGAGGACATAATTAATTTAAGTGTAATTAAGTTTGACATCTTGTTCTTAAGCCCTATGATAGACCAACAATTGGAACTAAATGAGGTGTTTAGAAATAAGTTAGATGAGTTGGGTAATGTAGTTAGAAACAAGATCAGGCTAGTGACCCAAGATTACAATCAAATTGAGATAATTGATTTTGAGAAAACCTTCGCACTCATGGCACAGCTCGAAACCATACAGATGACCCTTGCTTATGCCTCATTTAAATAATTTATATTGTTTCAAATGAGTGTTTAGAGTGTTTTTCTAAATGATTTTATTGAAAAGGAGGTGTATGTTAAACAATCCCCGTCTTAATTATGTTTTTAAATTAGAAAAAGCTTTATATGAATTAAAACAAGCTTCAAGAGTTTGCCATGAGAGAAGAGGGATAAACTTTTATTAAACCTTGAGGAAATACAATAAAAAATACTCACACCTCTTGCTAATAAGATTACAAGCTCTTTGAAAGCCGCCTAAAACAGTGAAGCCTTATGTTTAAAACTTTTCTCGTGAATCTCTCATAATTTTTCTCTACATCTATGAAGGCCACCCCCAACTGGTTATTTATAAACAATAAGATCATTTGAGAAACCAAGCTCTCTTGTGAAGAATATTGTAAATTGTAAAATTGATTCCTTAGGTAAAAACATGAAGAAGATGTCTATGAAGGACTCACAGCTAGAAGAAGAAAAGCTAAGAGATGATGCAAATGGTGAAGTTCAAGAAGCTGAAGTGGAACCAATTCAACCACTTCCGAAGGATTGAAGATGTGCTGCAAGTTATCCCAAAGATCTCATCATAGGTGATGCATCAAAGAGAATAACTACTAGATCCAAACTTCATAATATTTTTGTGGTCATTTTGCTTTCATTTCACACATTGAACCCAAAAAAATCCTCAAGGCTGAGGACGACTCATATTGGTTACTTGCAATGCAAGAGGACATAATTAATTTGAGTGTAATCAAGTTTGACATCTTGTTCCTAAGCCCTATAATAGACCAATAATTGGAACTAAATGGGGTGTTTAGAAATAAGTTGGATGAGTTGGGCAATGTAGTTAGAAACAAGATCAGGCTAGTGACCCAAGATTACAATCAAATTGAGATAATCGATTTTGAGAAAACCTTCGCACTCATGGCACAGCTCGAAACCATACAGATGACCCTTACTTATGCTTCATTTAAATATTTTAAATTGTTTCAAATGAGTGTTTAGAGTGTTTTTCTAAATGATTTTATTGAAAAGGAGGTTTATGTTGAACAATCCCCGTCTTAATTATGTTTTTAAATTAGAAAAAGCTTTATATGGATTAAAACAAGCTTCAAGAGTTTGCCATGAGAGAAGAGGGATAAACTTTATTAAACTTTGAGGAAATACAGTAAAAAATACTCACACCTCTTGCTAATAAGATTACAAGCTCTTTGAAAGCCGCCTAAAACAGTGAAGCCTTATGTTTAAAACTTTTCTCATGAATCTCTCAAAAATTTTCTCTACATCTATGAAGGCCACCCCCAACTGGTTATTTATAAACAATAAGATCATTCTAATCCTATACAAACTCCAGCAATACACACAACACTGCCTCAGAAAAGAAAAAACTCAAGTTCAACTCAAATTGCAATCAGAATTGCAAAAGAAAACTGTCAGCAACGCCATTAGTCAACTTATTCATATTATTAGTCAACTAATCATGCTATTTAGTCGACTATACAGTCGACTATTGAGACGTGTTTGTGTCATTAGTCGACTCCTGAGATGCCATTAGTCGACTAATTCTTCACTAGTCGACTATCCTTGGCCATTATTCGATAACCTATGGACCAATTGTGCAAACCTGTCCATTCTTGATCTCTGAAACTTCGTCAATCTTCACGATGTATTCTAGTCGCAATCCTAACAAGAAGCAATCTGAACTTATTAATCTTCATATTTCGATCAAATAGATCAAAATCTTTAGATTCCTAAGTTTAATCACATTAGGAGAAGAAATCAGAATGGTATCATCAACAAACTGCAAATTAATCACATTATAATCACTAACCCTTCTATTAAATCCAAAGACTTCCCCATATTTAACATCCTACTAAAAGCATTAAGAACCAAAAAAATAATAATTGTGATAAAGGATCACTCTGTCTCAAAACCCTTTTACAAACAAACATTCTCCCCTCAACTCTATTCATCAAAACAAAAGATTTACTAGAATATAAACCTAATTTAATCTGACTAATCCATTTTCACCAAAACCCCTAGCTCTAAGCACCTCAAAAAGAAAATCCTAATCTATTTTATTATAAGCTTTCTCAAAATCAAGCTTAAGAAGGATCCCTATTAAGATGATAATTAGTAATCACCTCTTGAACAAAAGCTACGCAATCCAGAATTAACCTATCCTTCACAAAAGCATATTGAGCCTTATTCACAAGATTACCTAACACTACTCTTAATCTATTTGATGCAAATATCCGGCGACACCAGAGACACCACGAGTTTATTCATTTTTGTTGACCGGAGTCTGTATTTTTAATTATTTTAGTCGAGTATATTTTCTTTTTGTCTTAGCTTTGTGTTTCTTTTTAGTCTCACATCGATTATATGGAGGAAACTCAAGAATCTGTTGTCTAAATTTAAGACATGGTATTGTATTAAAATGATAATGAGGTTTGATAATAAAATTGACTTCTTTTCTTAAATGAAAATTGCATTGTTGAATTGGTATGTGAAATCTCAATTTCAATAGATTTGGTGTGAAGCCAATATCTCTTGTTATCTTATCTCACCTCCAATCCCAGGTCTCAAATCTTCACCCTATTTCTAATCCCAATCTTAAATCCAATTCTCAGCCAAATATCAAAACCATAAATACAAAAACTAGAGATTAGTTTACAAAATCCCAACTTCATCCCACGTCACCTCCCTCCTCTCTACAAACCAACAAACAAATCCATCTCCTCTCTCTTCATCACAGCAACCAAAGGCCAACAGCCCTCCCACCCCCCTCTTTCTCTCGCCTTCTTCATTTCTCAGCCAACAGACCACCAACAAAGAACCACTGCTCCCCTCTTCTTCTCCTCAAATAGCCAACAAAGAACCCATCTACAAACCCATTGTTAACCATAAAACCCAAATTAGTTAAAAAAAAGTTAAACAACCCAAGCACCCTGCCATCAAGTTCCCCTCCGTCCACACCCCCACAAAGGCTGCCACCTGCTTCCCCTGGTACTCCCCTGCGTGAGGCAATCTCTCCTCCAAATCAACCATGTGCTCCATCATCAACAAAGAACTCACACTTGCTCCCTCTTCTTTATCTCTGTGTCACCAACCAAAGCCAGCACCCTTCCCAACAGATCTTATTCCCTATCTCTGTCTTCATAACTGCCCAACAGCAACTGCCAGCCCTCCTTCATCTTCGCCACTATGGTGCAAGACAAAATCATGCTTCCATCATCAGCTGCTCCCATTAACGGCTCCTACTCCTCTGTGACTTCTCCTTCGCTATGCAAAACAATGCCCAACTGCCGCCGGAGTTCTCCCAGGTCGACTCTCTCTTGGCCTTCCCTGCAGATAACAAGCTGTGAGGCCAGAGCTCGAGTTCCTCCTCGACATCATATCCCTGTACAAGATCAACGAGATTTAACTAGCATCAAACATGGGAATTACAAAGTAGAAAGCTAATAACATCATTAGAACAGCGAAGCAACATCAGATCAAGCAACAAAGCTGGTGCCAGTTAAGCACAAAAAATCAAGAGCATGTCAGTTACTTGAGACAAGCTTGTCAGTAGGTAATTTTATTTTCGGCAATTGAGAATTCATTGAGTTACATCACACATTTATCTCTACAGTTTTATCAGAAATCATATTGTCCACTATATTTGTGCGAACGTGTATCAATCTGCTTGGAGTTGTTATTTGCTGATACAGATATTGCAAGTAAGACTATTTCCTATTTAACTGAATATTGTATTTGACTTGTCCAAAATTGAAATATCTAGACTACAATTGCAAGTCATTGTTAAAATTCATTTGATCGCACTGCTAGTTTGAAGTAATTTCCTACCGAAGATCATATTTTTGATGAAATATTTCGAAATTCAAGTTTATCATTGATATACCACACTGTAGAGCCTTCGTTTCACATCAATTTGGTATTAGAGCCATGTTTAGGTAAAAAAAACTTACATCATCATATAGTTGTTAAGACTTTTATATTTTTTCTTTGCATAAAATATTTTTTTAAAAATAAAAAAATAGCTTTGCTTTTCATATTGCATAGAGGATTTATACGTTACATGTGCCTCTAGTCTATCCCCATCACCCTGATGGATCCGATCACAGAGGCTCAACTTGTCGTAGCGTTGCCACCATGTAGGCTACATTTGATAACATGATCCAAACCACGAGTAGTTCGAATTAAAGATTGGATAAGGTTGTTTTCCGTTTGACCCCTACAGCTAGAGAAGTGGTCGAAGAGTCTGGTAGGATTTTCTTCCTATAATTATGCCTGTAGAAAAGAAGTTTTGTGATGCTCCGAAAGCTCTCCCGAACAAACTACTACAAAGAGACTTTTCTAAAATTAGCCCCATGATTAAGTGTTACAAGTGTCAAGGTTATGAGCATGTTGCTGCCAACTTCTCAACTCCAGTCAAAGTCGCTAAATTTAGAAAATTGTCTGTAAAAAATTCAGAGCCCCTTCCTCCTTTATTGTCGACCTCTAATGTAGTTACTTGTTTTCCTCCCTCTCTACTGTCGGCACCACCTTCTCCGCTTTCATTACTATCGCCTCATACTGCCATTGTCTGCTCTGATCGTCAAGCTCTTTCTCGTCTATTGTCGACACCCTCCCCTGTGATCATAGAGCTCGTTGAAGCCCTCTCTGAAGACCTCTCGATAAGCCACCACTGACGCGTGATATCTAACATGCCACTAATTTAACCCCAGGAGCTAGTCTTCCCAGCTTGTCACACCATAGGATAGTACCTATCAAGCATATGGAACTTGAACAGTAAGCTGATGAGTCACAACTAGAAATTAAACAGTTGTGCCTTGTCTCAGTAGACACTCACATTTACGAGACAAGTTTTGGTGCGAAGTTGTGACTAGGAATGTTGATCAGCTCAAGGGAGTTACCATCTATGGTCGATCCACATCCGAAAACTTAAGGGATGTCGTTATGGGAGAACCTCATATTCTACAGATTATCAAACTTTTCTCCCATACGATTAAACAAAAGAATATTTTTATTCGGACTTTACTTGTTAAAATATCTCTTGTTATCGCTAATAAAGTAACATGGACTATCATATAGATTTATGTTGATAGGCCTAATAATCCCTCTTGATAGAGGTCATGAGTACTATTGACCCACTGAACTAAGTGCCTAAAATTTTTTCCACCTAATAGGGAGTTAAGTGATCCTTTTGCATATGCAGGTACTAAAAAGAGCTCTCTCTGCTACTGTTCATTTTAGAGTATTCTTAGTCTGTATATCAGAGTCTACATCACATTATTCACACATGCACGATCTATATATTGAAAATCAGTGATATATTTGAATAAAGCAATGCTAATTGTAATTTATGAGCTTGCTTATGTAAAATGTTTAGTGTTAACAACTAATGATGGATTGCATTTGTCAAAAACAGTTTTTCCGGGAACTGTTAATGATTTGTATGTTGTAGTGTTGGATTTTTTTAAAATCTTAAAGAAATCAAAGTACAATATTCATGTTATAGCTTTTAAAGATTTTGAAATTAGTCATATTTTCAATATTGGGTATTAGTAGGATTGCAAGTATTTGATCTTAATCCGAACAACCTGTTGGCCCAGAGGCCTTCCACTCTAGTTTTGATGATGATTAACTCATGTAGTTATGTTTACTAATAATCTTATGATTTTAGTTTCAGATCATTTAGCAAGATATTAGTTGGTGATTGCTTCAAAAAGAGGAGTTCGGAAGCCTTCACTTGGTGATTCCCGAGCCCGAGCTCAAGATCATACATTGCCTTCCTCGTTGGATCACGGTGTTTTGGACCGAGTCGGCTTGAAGATGAAGATCGTCAAGAAGACTTAGGTATCATAGAGTTTTGTGTGTTTTAGATCCATTTATAAAGATAAGAATAGTTGATATGCTCAAGTTCACAACACACAAGTTTTATGTTTTTGAATATTGGTTTTCATGAATAGTAGATCAAAACAAGTTTACTTTGTTTTTATGTATATTAGATGTGTTCGATATACATACATACTTCATGACTTATACAAACTTAGTTTGACATACCTATTCAAGTATTTTATGTTTTGGTATTTTTAACAAAACATTATTTTGAAATTAAAGACAAAAATCATGATATATATATATGTTTCATGTATATTGGACTTATGTCCATATGCAACATGCTTCAATGTGTTTAAATATCATGTTTTTGTATTTCAATGCGTTTTAGGAAAAATCAGTTTTCCTATTGAAAAATCCAAGTTTGATAAAATACAGTTTTTATTTTTGGTAAAAATGATAAGACACAAAAATAGTTCAAATTGCTTGATATTTGAGTTGAAATTTTTATCACATATTTATATATCAATGCAAAATGTTAAAACTATTTTTGGGGATTTTTAGAAGAGATAAAAGAATTTTTAAAAATTATTTTTACCTAGTTTCTGACCCAAACTGTGGCTGACAGGCCAGGTCGGTCGACCGTGCTGTCGACCGACGTGCACAGCCTTGTGCACGTCTGGCAGACACAGTGGGCCGGTCGACCGGGCGGTCGACCGGACCAGAGAGCTTTGCTCTCTGTATTTAGGCGGTCGACCGGGCGGTCGACCGGGTTGCCCCAACGGTCATATTTATGACCGTTGGCGGTCGACCGGCCGGTCGACCGCAAGCCTGTCAGGCTGACAGATCAGCCTAACGACTAGTTTTCTTTTGGGGCTATAAATACCCCATCTCTTTGGGGATTTTTATAAGACTTTTGAAAAGAAAATTCCAGAGTTTCTCTAGTGTTTAAAATAAGTTTTCAAAAGTGTTTTTGGGCTTTAAACTTCCAATTTGGTTTTGTGTTTTAGGGTTTGGGAAAATCAAAGAAAATAGAAAGTTGGGAGATTTGTTTTGTTCTTCAATTCCATCATCTTCAAAGAGTTTTCCCAAATATTTTTCTTTGAGTTTTTTGTTTTCCAAACTCTAGTTTTTCCACACTTGAGCTATCATCTATCCTATTCTATAGGATCATTTTATTTGTGAGAAAAGTGAAGTGTTTGAGGTTGTTTAAGCCTCCAAGTTGTAAACCCTCTTTATTTTATTGTATCCCTCTTTGGTAGAGGTTGATCGGAGTGGTATTGGTTTGCTCCCTCTAGTGAGAGGTGGAGTTTGGTTGTTGGCTACGAGCCTTATCCCTCTTCGGTAGAGGTGGATTGTGATTGGCCTAAGTGTCTTAAGGGCTAATGCATTGGCCTTTCTATGCTTGCTATCATTGGGGAAGGATTCTTTGGTAGTGGCTTGATAAACTAGAAGTCCTAAGCTTTTTAAATGACAACTCATCTTGGCCTTCCAAATATCATGTCTAGAAAAGTCAAACATAGGAGGGCTATCCATGAGTGCAAACTAAATGTGTGCAAATGAAAATGCAAATGTAGACTAGCAAACCAAGATCTCACTCCTAGGCGATTAAACCTAATATCAGGAGCGTAGGCTCTGATACCAATTGAAATCACCTAGAGGGGGTGAATAGGTGATGATGCTAATCTAGTGAACTTAATGCAAAATTTAAAAATTAATTGCAATTACATACAAGCAAGTAATTTAAGCAAAGAATATAATGCAAGAGATAAGAGTAAGTAAACCAAACGCAAACACCGAGAATTTTTCTGAGGTTCGAGCACCCAGCTCGACATCCCCGCCTTCACCCAGAAGGATTTCTAACCACTATAACTTCACAAAGAGTTACAATCACACCAGAGTACCCAACTCCACAATCTCGAACACAAGTACTTCTTGGTGATCAAAAGACCACAAACTCTCTTTTGCAAAAGCCTCTTTCCCTTACAAGAACCCTGTAGAACAATGGTTAGAATTGAAGCTCAAATATTGTAAGTGAAAAAAGAAAATAAAATTCAGAGAGTTTAGAAAATAAAACTTCAGTGATGAGAGATTCTTCAGCACAAAAACATGGGACCAAACTCTTTTGAAAGTCTTTGAAAACTTTGAATATTTTTGCCAATGCTTGTTGGGAAAACCTCTACCCTAATGACCCCTTTATATAGGATTGGGAAAGAGTAAACATAGAAAAGTTTTACCTGAATATAAGAGGAAGAAATTGACCCTCTAATACAGCTAACCACGTTTTATTTAAACTTAAACACATTTTGAAAACATGTTAAAAATCAGCCTCCAGAAAATTAGCCATTACTGCCAATTTGGCAGATTAGTCAACTTTGAGCACATTTTTCAGGCTGCAAACGTTTGAATTCAGAATAAGATATATAGGAATAATTTGTAGATCTTTAAGTCTTCTTTTTAATTCAACTGAAATAAACTCAATATCAGTTTGGATGAGAAAGTTATCAATAAAATACTGACAGGTGTCAAAACAGAAACTGTAAGCTGTTTTCAGAATAAGAACAGAGTTCAACCAAATATTTGACATCTTTAAAATTTGAATCTGAAAATGATTATTGAATAAGAAATTTAGATCTGAAAGTTATCTTTGAAATGCAAGTTGAATCATATTATTTGAATATAAGAATAAAAAGTTATGATAAGAAAAGTAAAAAGGTGTCAAGCAAATCATTAGAATTAAAACTGGTTCAAATCCAAAACCCGATATATGTACTTGAAATCCAAAACCGATTCAATCAAAAACCAAACGTATTGAATTTATGTGTGTGTATTTGAGCTTCAACCTATCCACTATTCTTTAACAAAACTATAAAACTAAAAACAAAACTAATGAAGTCTCTTGAGCCAAACTGAAGTCTTGAGCCATGCAATGTCATGCTAGATCCTTTTCTTCTATGAACATTCCTTCTTGTGCCATTTGCCTTATTTGCTCCATGAACCTAGAAAGTCTTACAAAAGCTAAACAATGGCCTTCAAAATATTACTAACCTGAAAATCATCTTGAACAAACTTATTAGTACCAATATACCTCTTAAGTGTTTTGTTATCATCAAAACTCTAAACAACTGGAGAGTGTAACCTTTTGGGCCTACAATCTCCCCTTTTTGATGATGACAAAACAAATAGGCTATATTATCAAGATATAAAAGGGATATAAAAACTCCCCCTCAAATGATACTCTATTTTATCAAGTATAAAACATGAAAGCATATATATATATGAATATGTATAAAACATGAAACCTACATATACATATATGAGATAAACATGTACAAAATATGAACATGTATAAAATATGAAATCAAAGCATGAAATCACCAATACTTCTCCCCCTTCTTGTCATACAGCAAAAAGGGTTTGGAAACAACCAATAAATAATGACAATGCATAGATATGCATAAAACAAGCTTTTAATACTAAAATAAATCTTTACATGAACATGTTTTGAAATAATGCTCTTGATACCAATCAAAAATCAAACTAACCAAACTATGTTCTTGTATAAATATGCATATAAACTTAAATACTTCTCGCCCTTTTTGTCAATCATCAACAAAGGGGTCCAAGTAAGCAATAAAATATATTCTTCCAAAAAAATATCAATATAAGTGAATCATGATACCAATTGAAAGATAATCAATATATAAAAATACTTGTTATTAATAAAACAAAAACAATAAGCGAAGTATAAAACAACAAAATACTTCTCCCCCTTTTGTGAGAAAAGTGAAGTGTTTGAGGTTGTTTAAGCCTCCAAGTTGTAAACCCTCCTTATTTTATTGTATCCCTCTTTGGTAGAGGTTGATCGGAGTGGTATTGGTTTGCTCCCTCTAGTGAGAGGTGGAGTTTGGTTGTTGGCTACGAGCCTTATCCCTCTTCGGTAGAGGTGGATTGTGATTGGCCTAAGTGTCTTAAGGGCTAATGCATTGGCCTTTCTATGCTTGCTATCATTGGGGAAGGATTCTTTGGTAGTGGCTTGATAAACTAGATGTCCTAGGCTTTTTAAATGACAACTCATCTTGGCCTTCCAAATATCATGTCTAGAAAAGTCAAACATAGGAGGGCTATCCATGAGTGCAAACTAAATGTGTGCAAATGAAAATGCAAATGTAGACTAGCAAACCAAGATCTCACTCCTAGGCGGTTAAACCTAATATCAGGAGCGTAGGCTCTGATACCAATTAAAATCACCTAGAGGGGGTGAATAGGTGATAATGCTAATCTAGTGAACTTAATGCAAAATTTAAAAATTAATTGCAATTACATACAAGCAAGTAATTTAAGCAAAGAATATAATGCAAGAGATAAGAGCAAGTAAACCAAACGCAAACACCGAGAATTTTTCGGAGGTTCGAGCACCCAGCTCTACATCCCCGCCTTCACCCAGAAGGATTTCTAACCACTATAATTTCACAAAGAGTTACAATCACACCAAAGTACCCAACTCCACAATCTCGAACACAAGTACTTCTTGGTGATCAAAAGACCACAAACTCTCTTTTGCAAAAGCCTCTTTCCCTTACAAGAACCCGGTAGAACAATGGTTAGAATTGAAGCTCAAATATTGTAAGTGAAAAAAGAAAATGAAATTCAGAGAGTTTAGAAAATAAAACTTCAGCGATAAGAGATTCTTCAGCACAAAAACCAAGGACCAAACTCTTTTGAAAGCCTTTGAAAACTTTGAATATTTTTGCCAATGCTTGTTGTGAAAACCTCTACCCTAATGACCCCTTTATATAGGATTGAGGAAGAGTAAACATAGAAAAGTTTTACCTGAATATAAGAGAAAGAAATTGACCCTCTAATACAGCTAATCACGTTTTATTTAAATTAAACACATTTTGAAAACATGTTAAAAATCAGCCTCCAGAAAATTAGCCATTACTGTCAATCTGGCAGATTGGTCAACTTTGAGCACATTTTTCAGGCTGCAAACGTTTGAATTCAAAATAAGATATATAGGAATAATTTGTAGATCTTTAAGTCTTATTTTTAATGCAACTGAAATCAACTCAATATCAGTTTGGATGAGAAATTTATCAATAAAACACTGACAGGTGTCAAAACAGAAACTGTAAGCTATTTTCAGAACAAGAACAGAGTTCAACCAAATATTTGACATCTTTAAAATTTGAATCTGAAAATGATTATTGAATAAAAAATTTAGATCTGAAAGTTATCTTTTAAATGCAAGTTGAATCATATTATTTGAATATAAGAATAAAAAGTTATGATAAGAAAAGTAAAAAGGTGTCAAGCAAATCATCAGAACTAAAACTGGTTCAAATCCAAAACCCGATATATGTACTTGAAATCCAAAACCGATTCAATCAAAAACCAAACATATTGAATTTATGTGTGTGTATTTGAGCTTCAACCTATCCACTATTCTTTAACAAAACTATAAAACTAAAAACAAAACTAATGAAGTCTCTTTAGCCAAACTGAAGTCTTAAGCCAGGCAATGTCATGCTAGATCCTTTTCTTCTATGAACATTCCTTCTTGTGCCATTTGCCTTATTTGCTCCATGAACCTAGAAAGTCTTGCAAAAGCTAAACAATGGCCTTCAAAATATTTCTAACCTGAAACTCATCTTGAACAAACTTATTAGTACCCATATAGCTCTTAAGTGTTTTGTTATCATCAAAACTCTAAACAGATGGAGAGTGTAACCTTTTGGGCCAACATTACCTCGGTGGCATTGTAAGGTTGAGAGAGGAGTTCGATACTCCTTTAGTGGAATGAAAATCCTTCTCGGTGAAGGCGGGGACGTAGAGTTAGGGGCTCGAACCTCGAAACATATCTTTGTCTTTGCGTTTGATCCATTCCCTCTAAACTGTCTCTCCTTTATTTGTGTTTGTGCATCATTGCATCATTCATATCATCATATCTTGTTTGCTTGTGTTATACCTTGCATTCTTTCATATTGCTCATTCATTTTATGCTTGGTTGTGTTTGTGTGCCACACTTGTACTTAACCACGAGAGCTTCATATAGCACCTCAACCCTTATCTAGGGGAATCGAGAGGAGTTAGTCCAGAGCCCTTCACGGGGAATTCGGCTACACTCGTTGGTTGTATTAAGTGTGTTGCAAATTAATTTTAGCTTCCGCATTTAATTTTTAGATTAGCCATATCACCTATTCACCCCCTCTAGGTGATTTTCAATTGGTATCAGAGCCACGCTCCTGATACTTAGGCTTAACATCTTAGGAGTGAGATCCTTATTTGCTAATCTATCATTTGCATTTTGCTTGTTTGCACACATATAGTTTATACCCGTGGACTTTATGACCCCACCTATGTTTGATTCTTCCAACATTGTTGTTTGGAAGACTAGGATGTCCATCTATTTACAAGCCCTAGGATATAAGGTTCACCTTGCCATTATCAAGGAATCCTACCTTAGTGATAGCAAGCATATAGAGGCCAATGCACTAGCCCTTGAGGCTATTAGAAGCACGCTTTCTAAAGAAGATCTTATGCATGTTTCTAATCTTGATTCCGCTTTTGCAGTGTGGAACAAGTTGACAACCACAACCACTCCATGCTTCAATTGCCTATCCAATCGGAGGAGTCTAGTGGAGAATCCGAGTCATAATGCTTAATGGTCCAAGGGAATGACTCCCTTGAGGTACAATCGGAATCTCAACTAGATAATGATGATGCTAGTTCTTCATGTAATGATTTTATTGATGCCCATGCTTTGAATGAAGAACTATCATTAGTTTGTGAAAAATTGATTGAAAAATATAATTTGTTGAAAAAGAGAAGTCTAGGCCTTAATAATGATAATAAAAATTTGATTTCTAGACTTAACAATGTTTTGTAAGAGAAGGAAGAGGTTTCTAATGAGAGGGATTCATTGAAATCTCAACTAGACCTTGTTTTAAAAGAAAATGAAGTTTTAAAATCTAAAAATGATTGTGAAATAATTTTGAAGAAAAATGAAAAATTGTCTTCAAAAGTTGATTTTGTTTTAAAAGAAAATGATTCTTTGAAAAACAAAATAATTTCTATTTCAAAAGAATTAGATTTGGTTTCTAAAAAAAATGAATCTTTGAAAAATAATATTAATTCTCATGTTTGCCATGCTAGTGTAGCTTCATCTAGTTCACACATTGCATGCCACACTTCTTCTTTAATTGAAAAAGATATATCTATGCTTAAGAAGAGTGTTGATTGTTTGGGCTCCACTTTGAGCCAATGTGCCAAGAGCCATGCACGTTTGGAATCTTTGTTTCGAAAGAAACAAGTTCCATCTATTATGCATGCACACCCTCCACGGCATACACATGCTCCTCACGGACACCATCATCACTTGTATGCTCATGTGTACACTTATACACATTGTGGACGTAAGGGCCACCTTGCTAAATTTTGCTTTTATCGTTTACATGATTGTAATTTAGCAAATAAATTTGTTTGGGTTAGGGAAGGTACTAACCCCCATGGACCCAATAGAGTATGGGTACCAAAGATCACCCCTCTTGTTTTTGATGTAGGTGTGGGCTCTCACATGACGTGAGAGTATAGGTACCTTGGAGTGGATGCGTTCCGAGCTTCATGAGGACTATTTGGATGCATCACTTTCAAGGGATGTTTGGTGGAGAGAAACACCATGTTTTGGAGACTTGGAGAGTTGCCTTCTAGGTTTTGGTAACGATCTCTAGCTCCTAATTATTGTTTACATGTTTTTCATTCTATTCTTTATTAGCATGTTTTGTGGTTTATAGATTATCATGAAAATGCGATGATTATTAGATCCTTAACATGCATGTATAGCTTTTGAGACACCCATGTTTAATATGGATCATTATTTTAGTGTTCTCACCATTGTTTAGCTATCATGTTTATCATAGGTTTAATAACATGTGAATTTTCATAATAATCATGTTTATGTTTTTCATGTTAATTTTTGTCTTATTTTTATGCTTTAAATGTTGAATATATATTTAAATGTTAGTTTTCATTAAGACTAGGATTTATACTTGTATATATAGTGGGCCATAAGTAAATTTATATATGTTTGTGCTTGAACGATTATTTATACCCATTAGATGTGCTAGTATAGTCTAGTTTTGATGATTCATGCATTTAACTTGTATTCTTATTTTATCCATGTTTTCATATTTTTCATGTTTAACTTCATGTATATGTCCATCTTGTCTAAACTATTGATTATACATATACATCTTTTGAGCCACGTGCCTTCATGCATATACATTTGTGGACTCATTGTGTTTAGGATATGTATGTATACCTTAGTTTGTATAAGACATACATATGCCTTGAAGTTTAAATAATTTTTGATGATTTTCATGTTTAAAGGAATATTGAGTTTAATGTCTATTTTTCATGATTATGATCTTCACATTTTATTTGTACACTCACTTTTCTTGTTTACTCATGTTTTATTTTCATGAGTCATATTTATGCTTCATTGACTTGAGTGTTGGATATCATGTGGATTTCTTATTTCTTGAAAAATATTTTTGTTTTATTCCTTGCTTGAAGAATTTCATACTAGTTAACAAGTTTTTCCATTTAACTAGTTGCGAGATTCTTCGATATGGTAGAAGTTTTCAAACATACTATAATTTTCAAACCTATTTTTGAAAACCCCTACCTTTCAAGGGTGGTTGGATGGGAGATCATGCTCATGTATGCTTTATAGTGAAAATCATTTTAAACTTGAACATGGTTGGAGGATAGGATATGAGGTATACATTTGATATTATTGTTGTTTCAATTGGTATCATTGGATTCTTTCAATTGGTATCAATATTGACATTTCTTGTATACTCATATATATTTTTATGTATGTATGCTTTCACTTCAAATAGTATCAATTTCGATTGGTATCTAATTTTTCATACATATATATATTTTTATTTATGCTAAGCTTGAGTTTTAATGATCATCATGTTTCTATTGATTAGTTTTCAATTGGTATTCTAATACAAGCTTAGACATTATTTTATTTGGTATTTCATAAAGGGGGAGAAAACTCGTATTTTATCTTTCAATTGGTATTTTGGTTTACCATTGGTTTTGTATTCCACTCCCTTACTTTATGATAGAAAATAATAATTTCAATTTGATATCATATATTCTTAGTGACAAATTCTTACAATTGGTATCATTTTTCATCAAGATGTTTAATTGAATGTTTTCAATTGGTATCAAGATTTTCTTTTGTTTTCTTAAAATTTGGTATCAATGTTTTTATGTTTCCTTTCAATTGGTATCAAGATGCACTACTTTGACACATTCTTAATTGGTATCAAATTTATCTTATTGAGAAAATTCAAAATTGTGTTTTATAAGAAATGTTAAAAATGTTTTGATATGATTGCATATATGCAAGGAGAGCTTAACATCTCTTCTACATATAGATTCATGTTGAGTGTATCTTATATTGAGGAGCTTGGCAACTCTTCTCTATGCAACACACGTGTGTAGGGGAGCTTCACATCTCTTCTTATACATTACATATTATGTGTTATGTAAATTAGGGCTTGTCATCCTTTCTTCATGTAATGCATATATGTAGGGAAGTTAACTTAGCGTCTTCCTCTTCATGAATATATATCGCACATAACTATTTATTGATTTTCTTTGTTTGACCCCTTAGTTGATTCTTTATTTCGAACAAAAAGGGGGAGAAGAATTTATTGCTTTGCTTTTACTTTGACCCTTTGTTGATGATTGACAAAAAGGGGGAGAAGTATTTGTCATTTATGCATGTTTTATATGCATGTGTTATTTATTAGTTTGTCGTTTAATTGTTTAATTGGTATCAAGAGCATTTCATTGCCTTTAAGAGCATGTTTTTATTGATATCAAGAGCACGTTTTATGCATATCTATGCATTCATGTTTAAAAGCTTACATTGCATATTTATTTGTTTATTGCTATGCATGAGTTAAGGGGGAGCTTCTTTGAAGCTTAACTTTAATCCATGCATATATAACTCCATGAGTTTTGTCATCATCAAAAAGGGGGAGATTGTTGGCCCAGAAGCCTTCCACTCTAGTTTTGATGATGATTAACTCATGTAGTTATGTTTACTAATAATCTTGTGATTTTAGTTTCAGATCATTTAGCAAGATATTAGTTAGTGATTGCTTCAAAAAGAGGAGTTTGGAAGCCTTCACTTGGTGATTCCCGTGCCCGAGCGTCAAGATCATACATTGCCTTGCTCGTTGGATCACGGTGTTTTAGACCGAGTCGGCTTGAAGATGAAGATCGTCAAGAAGACTTAGGTATCATAGAGTTTAGTGTGTTTTAGATCCATTTGTAAAGATAAGAATAGTTGATATGCTCAAGTTCACAACACACACAAGTTTTATGTTTTTGAATATTGGTTTTCATGAATAGTAGATCAAAATAAGTTTACTTTGTTTTTATGTATATTAGATGTGTTCGATATACATACATGCTTCATGACTTATACAAACTTAGTTTGACATACCTATTCATGTGCTTTATGTTTTGGTATTTTTAACAAAACATTATTTTGGAATTAAAGACAAAAACCATGATATATATATGTTTCATGTATATTGGACTTATGTCCATATGCAACATGCTTCAATGTGTTTAAATATCATGTTTTTGTATTTCAATGTGTTTTAGGAAAAATCAGTTTTCCTATTGAAAAATCCAAGTTTGATAAAATACAGTTTTTATTTTTTGGTAAAAATGATAAGACACAAAAATAGTTCAAATTGCTTGATATTTGAGTTGAAATTTTTATCACATGTTTATATATCAATGCAAAATGTTAAAACTATTTTTGGGGATTTTTAGAAGAGATAAAAGAATTTTAAAAATTATTTTTACCTAGTTTCTGACCCAAACTAAGTACGTATTCCAGGAACGGGGTATTACAATCCACCCACCTTACAAAAAATTGCGTCCTCGCAATTTCGTTAAGGGGCAAATGGAATACAAAGGGAACAAAGGCTGGAATCTATACTAATTAAGATATGAAGCACTATAGGTAGGGCTCTCAAGTCAACTGTACAATAATTATCCTCCGCACTTCTGGCTGTATAAATCTCCGAATAATGCTGAATGATACTGATGATGTCGTGGCTGTGTAATAAATATACTGATGATGTCGTGGCTGTGTAATAATTTTGCTGATGATGTCGTGGCTGTGTAATAAATGAATAAAGAAAACCCTAATACTCCTGAGCATAATAATAAGGAAGACCGATAATTAAGAATCCCAACTGTTGTCTTCTGAAAGATAGCCAGATCAGATTCGATCTGGAGAATACCAAGCTTCATAGAATTTGCCGAGAGATCCCATAATAGCTTCATGCAGAACCAGCCACTACCTTCCTAGTCTAGTCATATCTTAAGATAGTATAAGGCTTCATAAAACCAAAACATAAAACCAAAACGGGGAAAGGATAGGAGAGATCAGGAATCCAAGGAAAAGATAGTCAAGGAGGGATTTGAAATCAAAGGAAAGATAGTCAAGAAATAGATAACTCTGCACTTGCAGTTGGAATGTATAACCAAGACTCATGTATTCCAGTTGCAAATCTCTTTACCATTGATTTGCCTTCTGGACGTACTGAGGAGGTTAGAGCCTAGGCTCTGATACCAACCTGTAACGCCCCGATCCCGGCGATACGGGGACGTCACTGCAACGTATATACGTAAGTCCGAACTACCTTCCCGTATATACGCTAAGCATCAGTACAGACAAGAATCAGAGTACGGAAGCAAATGGTGCATTATACATTCCAACACATATATATACAATCACAGAGTTATCACCAGAGGTGATGAATATTACAATAATATAACATCACAGATATGCGCAAATGCGGGAATACAAGAGATATACACATATATGAACGATACAAAAAGGGAGTTCACATACAAGTATACAAGGATAGTACAAGTATGAACAGTATAAAAGAGCATGGACAGTATAAGTATAAACAGAAGGGCACTCACGAGAAAACTCGAGAGGCACACAGGGGGCCTGGAAGGAAATGGCTCTGAAAGGTAGGCTGGTGATCCACGCTACCGCTGCGCCACTCTGATCACAACAAGGAGGTCTACACGCTCCAAGCTCCAATACCTGGACATGAGAATCCAGGGGAGTCAGTGAAACTCCCCAGGCGAGTAGGATACAAAACCAGGTGGCGAGCCAGGAGGAACACAAGTGACAAACTCAGAAGACAGGAGGGTTAGAACACAAGTAAAGCAGGTATGAACAAGTATAACACAGTATCCATAAAACAGGAAATCCGGAGTAAAGCTGAATATAAGCAAAAGTGATTGTATATGCTTAAATCACGGTCACATGAGACTAGTACATCGAAGGAATAATCCAAACAAGGAAACCCTCATATATATACCTTTATCTCATGCCACAGAAATATCTAAGCGTATAGAATCAGAGATGCAAATCACATGAAAGTCAAACAGGAATACGAAACCGAAATCATAACATGTATAGCAAGTACAACAGGAATCATAACAGGTACCAATTATTATTATTATTACTCGTCTGACCCATATATCTAGGTATGTGTCTCGGTATCGATCCCAACTCACATACATCCATATATAAGCTAGGCGAGGTTGTTAACGGAAGTAGATGGAGAACTGATATCTCTTCTTATAGAGGTACGTGGAAGCAATCATGTAACATATTCCCAAGCTATAAGCAAGATGTTAATCTCCACTTATAGAGGTACGTAATCAGGTAACATATTCCCAAGCTATAAGCAAGATATCATCTACACTTATAGAGGTACGTAGAAGTAATCAAGTAACATATTCCCAGGCTATAAGCAAGATATCATTCCGGCATCCATCACTTCCTCCCATACCCCAATACAAGTTGTAGTTTATTACGGATTATCAGTTTACGGGAATGACAGGAATAGGTCATGATCAGGAATCAGGAGTACATCAGTACTATATAGTCAGGTCACTGCATGAAAAGCAGGAAAACAGGTCACTGCATGTAAAGCAGGAAAACAGGTCACTGCATGTAAAGCAGGAAAACAGGTCACTGCATGTAAAGCAGGAATACAAGTCACTGATCACGATACAGGATAATAAAGTAAAGTTCCCGTAAAGATGATAATCACAAGTCAAGTTATCATGCTGGGTGTAAGGCGATAGCATGATAGGATGGTGATAATGAATAAGCAACCAAACATATAAGAGATTGATAATAATCAGGTGGTAAGTTATGTCAAGAGATTGATAATAGTCTGGGTAAGTCAGGTCATAACCAGAGGGTCTTACCAAATAGTAGCAAGTCAGGTGGTCAGGTGGTATACACTAGATGTCAGGTGATATACATGTGTTAAAAGGTAGCATGTAATGACAGGTCTGAAATAATAGCAGGGCAAGTGATAACATATCAGAAACCAAGAATACAACGACCACGAAGGGTCGGCCACGCATATCGGAAACCAAGAATACAACGACCACGAAGGGTCTGCCACGCATATCATGAAAGCAGTAAAAGATACAACGACCACGAAGGGTCTGCCACGCATAGTATGAAAGCAGTAAAGGATACATGGAATAAAGTATATGAAAACATGAAGCGAAATACTTATCGAGCCGATGAAACGGGAAACTCAAAGAGAGGCGAGATTACTCGCCTAAATCACCAATACGCCGAAATACCCGAAATCCACTGAAGTCCGGGACTCGCCATCAAATATAATAAAATGTAAATATTTGTGGAGAGAGAAAGGAGGAGGAGAGAGAAGAGAGAGAAAGAGAGGGAAAGTTTAGAGAGAGAAAGAGAGAACCAGAGAGGGATTCCTAGAGAGAGAAAGAGAGACCTAGGGAAGAAGAGCTAGAGAGAGTTAGAGAGAGAAACTGAGGGAGATTTCTAGAGAGAGAAAATCTAGAGAGAGTGATTTCTAGAGAGAGGAAGTGTAGAGAGAGAAAGGGATATCCTAGAGAGAGAAAATGGGGATTTTTAGAGAGAGGAAACCTAGAGAGAGAAAGTCTAGAGAGAGATCTATTTAGAGAGAGAAAGAGTAAAAGACTAGAGTGAGAGAGGGATTGAGAGAGAGAGAGTAAAGAGAGAGAGAGAGAGTAAGAGGGAGAGAGTGAGGGATCAGGAGAGAGAGAAAGAGAAAGAGAGAGAGAGATGAGAGAGAGAGAGAGGGAACAAGAGAGAGAGAGATAGGGCAGGAGAGAGAGAGAAGAACAGGGGGGCAGCAGCCCCCCCCTCTTCACTCAGGCGCAGGGGGCGGGAAGCCCCCTGGCCGGGCATGGCCGCCGGCCACCGGCCGTCGGCGGAGCGCCGGCGGCTCGCCGGCGCTGGGGTGGCCACGGCCACCCCAGAGAAGAGACAGGGAGGGGGCAGCAGCCCCCTCCCTCCAACAGGTCACGGCCAGGGCTGTTGCCCTGGCCGGGCCAGACTCTGGCCGCGGCGGCGCGGCCAGAGGACAGAGGGGGAGAGGACGAGGGCCCGCCGGCCCTCGGTGGCCGGCCAGGCCAGGGGTGGCCGCCGGCCACCCCAACAGTGAGGGAGAGAGGGAGAAAAGAGGGGGAGAGAGGGAGATCTGAGAGAGAGGAGAGGGGAAATCGGTCCCCTCTCCGGCCAGTGGCCGCCGGCGGCGGTCCTGGCCGCCGGCGTGGCCAACAGAGAGAGAGGGAGGAGAGAGAGTGAAGGAGAGAAAGGGGAGAAGAAGAGGGGGCTCCGCCCCTCCTCCGCCTACGCACAGGGGGCCTGCAGGCCCCCTGGCCGCACCCCGCCGCCGGCGACGCGCCGGCGGCGCTCGGCCTCCATCGGGCGCCGGAGAAGAAGGGGAAGGCGGCGGTCGCTGGGCTCGCAGAAGAGAAGAAGGAGAAGAAAGAGAAAAAGAAAAAGAAGAAGGAAAAGAAAGAAAAGAAAAAGGGGTTTATTTATTTGGAAATGATTGATGTGATGGGGAGTAGGTGGATGAGATTGGAGAGGGGTGATGTGGCAGGTTGACTTTGGGGGAAGGAAAAAGTAAAGGAAATGGAGAAAGAGAGAGAAGGAAATAATATTATTAAAATAGGGTAAAAATCCGACTGTTTCGGAATCGTTCCGAAAAATCCTCAAAAATAGAAAATAATATTTTAAGATGCTCGGTGAAATCGGATTCGAGAAATTCAATGTAGATTTCAAATTAAAAATCCTGGAATCTTCCGGCGATACCGGTCGACACCAAAACCGGTGAATTTCCGATAAATTCTGAAAAATCTCAAAAAATGAGTTTAGATAGAAAATGATATTATAAGATGTATCGTGAAAGCCGTTTTAAGAAATACTTTATAGTTTTAAAACTAAAAATCCCGGAACCAGCTAACTGCCGACTCCGGTGGAATTTCCATAAAATCATAAAATCCCCAGAAAAAGAATGTAGGTAGAAAATATGATTCTAAGAAATAATGTCTAAAGGATCATTTAGAAATTCCAAACCGTTTAAGAATTAAAAATCCAGGAATCGGTCAGCGGCACTGGCCGACACCGGTTTTGAAAATATTCCTTTTAATTTCAGAAAAATCCAGAAAATCACATAAAATCTAGAACATTGGAAAATGATGTTTGAAACAGAAATCGGTCAAATCGGAATAGTGGAATTGTCCAAACCGAGTAATACTCTGGGATTCGGGCCTTCGGTCCAAACCAAGGTTGACTCCGAATCCACGAATCCAAAACCAAGACAAACAATCATGTAAGGAATTCATAATACAGAATAAATACAGAAAACGAATCGAAAAATACGATCGAAAATCTGAATACGCAACTAAGTACGTATTCCAGGAACGGGGTATTACACAAATCTTCACCTTACTTCTAATCCCAATCTCAAATCTTCACTTTATTTCTGATCCCAATCTCAAATCCTGTTCTAAACCAAATATCAAAACAAGAAATAAAAAAACAAGAGATTAGTTTACAAAATCCCAACCAAAATTTTCACCCCCAAGTCACCTCCCTTCTCTCTGCAAACCAACGAACAAGCCCATCTCCTCTCTGTTCATTACTGCAACCAACCAACAACCCTCCCACCCTTCTTCCTCTTGCCTTCTTCATTTCTCAGCCAACAGACACCAACAGAGAGCCCATGCTCCCCTCTTCTTCTCTTCAAATAGCCAACAAAGAACTCATCTACAAACCTATTATTAACCACAAAACCTAAATTAGATACAAAAAAATTAAACAACCCAAGCACCCTCCATCATCTTCCCCTCCATCCACACCCGCCACAAAGGCCGCCACCTGTTTCGCCCAGTTCTCTCCTGCATGAGCCAATCTCTCCCCCAAATCAACTATGTGCTCCATCATCAACAGAGAATCCACACTTGCTCTTTCTTATTTATCTCACTGCGTCACCAACCAAAGCCAGCACCCCCCCCAACAGATCCCTTTCCCTATCTTCGTCCTCATGACTGCCCAACAACAACTGTCAGCCCTCCTTCCTTTTTGCTGCTAAGGTGCAAGACAAAATCGTGCTTCCATCAGTGGCTCCTCCTTCGCTATGCAGAACATCGCCCAACTGCCGCCAAAGTTCTCCCAGGTCGACTCCCTCTCCGCTTTCCCTGCAGATAACAAGTTGTGAGTTCTACCATTTGCATCTCAGGCCAGAGCTGGAGTTCCTCCCTCGACATCAAATCCCTGAACAAGGTCAGCAAGATTTAACCAGCTCAAACAGAGGAATCACAAAGTAGAGAGCTAATAACATCATCAGAACAGCAAAGCAACATCAGATCAAACAACAAAGCTCAGTGCCAGTTAAGCACTATAAATCAAGGGCACATTAGTTGCCTGAGACAAGCTTCTCAATAGGTAATTTTTATTTTCAGCAATTGAAAATTCATTGAGTTACATCACACATTTATATCTCTAGTTTTATCAAAAACTCATGTTGTCCACTATATTTGTGAGAACGTGTGTTAATCTGCTTGGACTTGTTATTTGCTGATATATAGATATTGCAAGTAGGACTATTTCCTATTTAACTGAATGTTGCATTTGACTTGTCCAGAATTGAAATATTTAGACTACAATTGCAAGTCATTATTAAAATCAATTTGATCATACTGCTAGTTTTAACTAATTTCCTACCGAAGATCATATTTTTGGTGAAAAGTTTCGTAGTTCAAGTTTATCACTAATATACCATACTATAGGGCCTTCGTTTCACATCATTGTTAGCTAATACTTTCATAAAAATATTGAAAGAAACGTTCAAAAGACTAATAGGTCTGAACTGATTAACACTACAAAAACTAATAGGTTTGAACTGATTAACACTAGAAGCCCCACTAACTTTGGAATAAGAACAATATTAGCATAATTAATCCTCCCAATATCCAATTTACCATTCCAAAATCCTTCATCATCCACATAATATCAGCCTTGATCTCATTCCAAAACAACTGATATAAAAAGTAGGAAAACCATCTGGCCCAGGAGTCTTATCCCCACTTAGATAAAAAACAACACACCTGACCTTCCTCAGAAAATTCACCACTTAGAGAAGATAAATCCATTCTTTCCCCAATAGGATATAAACTATTCCAATCACCAGAGAATCTCTAAGAAGATTCAGACCCCATTAACCCCTTATTAAACTTAAAAGGCCCTGATTAATACACTCAACAATTTGGATCTAATAATTATTTCTATACAAGATCCATGCATAAAGTAAATTCTCTTTATCAAGATCAAAAAGGAGGGTTTAGGCATACCTGATTCCATCACCAAAGGGATGCCGAATGTTGCACGATCTCGAGGACGCTGGAGTTGAGGGAGAGGATTCTTCTCTCCAGCCACCAAGTTCTCTTCTTTATACTTAGAGGAGATGAGAGGCTTCCAAGAGAGAGATTAGGTCATGATAGATTAGTGATGGAGAAGGAATCCTAACCATGATATATATAGCATCAAGAAATTCTAGTTCAACTCATCATAGATCTAGACCCTTGATTGATAACATGAGTTCCACACGTGTAGATGAGTCCCACATCTTAATTTATATATACTCATGGCTAAGTGTAAAATGAAACGTGCCTAGCCCCAAACTATTAGGATTGATCAATTCTTTATTGGATCCAACAACATAGGCTTATAGAGATGGGTGTATAAATCTAATAAAACTTGTGTAGGCACAAATTAATTTAGACTCTATCCAAATAAATCTAATAATCTCCCATTTGGGCTAAACAAGTCATACTGGAAGGATGGTATACATAATTTTATGGTACCAAAATTTTAACTATTAATAGATCACGTTTCAAAACAATCTGATCCATTAAGTGTCTTGCCCCTCAACAAGGCGATCATTACCTTTTGTATAATCGATGCAGGACCTTCCACATCAAAAATTTCAGAACCCTTAACGACATAGATCAAATGTAGACGTGTGATATGGAAATATCTTCTGATCAAATAAGGTACAAGTCTAACTGATTTTCACTATATGACTCCAACGAGTCTAGCTGAAATGGTCCCAGATTTCATTATCTTAATCCTTTACAAATTCACAATTTAAGAAAAATAATTATCTTTCTAATCATAAAAAAGTTTAAAGTTTCGTCAGCATCTCCTTTGTATTTAGTCACTTACCCGAATATAACATATAAAAATATGAACCTACATGGCTTTTCTCAATCCAAATACATGATATATCAAACTCCACAATCACCCACACAACATAATAATATTTCGGCTTGACATCACTTAATTATCGATATATGACATTCCAAAATCACAACATAATGAGCTCAAGAGTACACCTCTTGGCTTCTATAATTCAACATAAAAACTGTCTATATCTCTAACTCAAAATAATCATGATCATCAAAATCTAACTTATCTCGATACAAATCATTCCTCAATACAACACATGCTACAAGTACACATACTGACTAGTTCAAGAATATCTACATCAAGAAACTCTTACAGGTAATAACATATAACTACATCTTTATTATTTTTATTATTAATAAAATTCTCAATACAACATCTATGATTTGAAGCCGGGCCTCCGCCTCGCCATGACTTGAAAAACATGGTACTGGGAGGAAGTGAGCTCGACAGCTCAGTGAGGAGTAAAAAGAAAATTAAAGAATAATATACATGTCAAATAAGAAGCATGATTTTCTTCAATAACAAAGGTGAGTATGGATGAGTAAGAGAAATGAAAAATAATATATCATAATAAACAGTCAACATAACTATCTTTATAGTCTGTGGTATGGTCAGATCCCTTTGGTCATTGATTTTCTTTAACATTCTCAAGTTTTATTTTACATATTACAGTGATTAGATTCTCCATCTTCCCCCTCCTACCAGCTCTCGCTCGGCCCCTCTCCGATATATATATATATATATATATATATATATATATATATATATATATATATATATATATATATATATATATATATATATATATATATATATATATATATATAATTATAACATCGTCTTCCGCTCTTACCGGCTCCCGGCTGACCCCTTTCTCTATTATATAATATATAATTAACAATAACATCATTTCCCCCTCCTACTGGCTCCTACCCAGCCCCTTCCTCCAATATATAATATAAATTAACAATAACACCGTTTCCCCCTTCCTACCGGCTCCCGCCTGACCTCTTCCTCCAATATATAATATATAATTAACAATAACACCGTCTTCTCCCTCCTACGGGCTCCCGCCCGGCCCCTTCCTCCAATATACATAAAGGCAACAGATGTGTATATATTTATATACACACATATAACAATCAATTTATCACAATATGAAGTATCGACCAATTATTGTACTTTAATTCTCAGCTCATCAATTCCATTTCCAAAGAACTATATGAAGTTCATCGTATGTGCATGTATATATATAAATTTCAAGTTAGCACTGAAATGATCTACTCACTTCATTTATATAGGTCGAGCTCTTATTCACGTTACAGTATCAGGTCTTCTTGATCAGGTCACTTGTGTATATACAGTATATCACACGCAATCAAGTTTATACAATTTCCAATGTATACACGTACTCAAACATACATGTGACTCATATCCATACCAATTATCTAACAACACATCAAACAATTGTTAATATTCTCAACACTCAATATTTGGTCATACAATTAGATCTTATATTCAGTTAGGAGCCCATTCTATACACTCGATATTTGGTTATTGAAGTTGATTAACCTACCAATATGTTCTTAATCTTCACATAACTGTGAACTATAAGAAGTCTAATAACTTATACTTGGGCTGTATTTCCATTTCGTTTTATCGAAATTGTAATTCACGGGTGAAGGTATATTACTCACTAGTTTAAGTTCAATTCATAAGTTGTTAATCAACCATCAAGTTTCACATCAATTTCTTAACTTATCAAGAATCGATTGATTTTTCTATCTTTGTAAGTTCATTATATATTATTATGGCTAACTCAAACACCAAGTTTACTATTTGATATATACAATCACAATTGTCATATTTTGATTGTTAACGGTGGCAATTAATTATATCCAAGTTCATATCCAATTCAATTTACTATTCATACTCAATTAAATTAGGAGTTCATATTCACTCACCCAACCTTTAAGATAATTTGACCTGGAGTCAGCTTCTTTATAATGCTTATAGTTAATTAATTAAACACTCATTGATGTAACAGAAAATGTGGTATAAAAGTTTTCTGGCCATACTATGATGGAAGAAGACACTATCTAAGTTTGATGTCACAACATTACTTAAAGAGCTTGCATACAAGACTATTTCCTATTTAGTGCACAAGCAATAATGGATATTGAAAGATGATTCTCTGATACCAATCAAGAGTAATGTTCTAGATGAGTAAATTTCCAGCAGTGAATAATGATAGCTAGTTATGGGAAGGCTCAAATTCTGACTATTTCTTACTCAAATCAGCTTGGAAGCGGTGAAAAGCAGATATTCCTAATTTTCAAATATTCTCATCTGATTTGTTATCCTACTAATAAATCCCAAAATGTCAGTTTGTTTGCTATGACACTGAAAGAAAAACTATCTACAAGAGGATTCCTGTATTCGTTAGGAATTGCAACAACTAACATGTGTGTGCTATACGAAAAAGAGGTTAAGTCTTTGAATCACTTGTTCCTTAAGTGTTTGTCTCCGCAAACCTATGAAATTATATAGGCTCAGTTTTAGGTCATTCCAAATGGACAAGATTCACTTTTTTTAAAAAAAAAGAAGGCTTAACCATCAAAGCAAAGTTCAGGAAAAAGGAGGAAGTACACAGTTCTAACTAGAAGTGTTTTGGGTTGCTATAAGATATGTTTATCAGTCAAATAATCCATAGGCGAGCTACTTAAATATGAAGCTGTACTTGAACCGTTCATGAGCGGCTCGTTCGATCGCATCCCTTAAAAGTGAATCTTTGATATTTGTACCAAGCATTTCTATTTAACTTAATACATAATTTAACTTCTTTTGCGAGGCTTCTTATTATAACATTTCGTAAGTGACTCGTTTACTCATCTGATGGCTGCAACTATTCTTGGACAAAGATGTAACAAACTCAGTGTATATGAAACTCCTCACACTGTTACAATTCATGCCTTTGTCTAATTGAGAAACTTGGATCATAGACGAGGATACTTTGAAGCATAACTTAAGTGAGTTAGAAAGACATGTGATGTAGGTTATATCCGCCTCATCACTCCAAGTTCATGACAACAAAAAAGGAGACGAAGTTGTAGAACGTTAAGGGTACATCAAATAGAACCAACACTTCGGTCTGCCATTAAGTAGATTTGCATGTTTCTCTTTCATCTGTAGACTCTATATAATGATTTTCTTGCTTTATAATCATAAAAACATCAATTTCCTTGTGAAGAAATATCTTACTTCAATAATTTTTTTGATTCTTTCTGATTTCTACCTCTAAAAGCAGCCTACAAAAGAACTATATTAAATTCACTAATAGCCTTGAAGATACCCAAGTCACATCATCTCTACAACTAAACTTAAGTGTACCCAACAGAAAGTCTAATGCTTTAAAATCCATTCTCATATGTCACACCATGGCATCTAGATAGTCCAAGTCACCAAACATTGAAATAATAACAAATTTTGCAGTAAATTCCAGATGTCTTAAATTAAAAAATCTACAAATTTTCTACACCAAAATCCACATAAATAATTTCATCAAGCATAACAAAATTTCTCCTATTTATGTATCTCTTACAACAGTTCTAAAATAGAAATATAATCAAGGTAAATTGAGGAATCACTCACATTGATTAATATGTGACTGATAATTGTGATTATCATCTATATTTTGTACCACTTTTATACCACTTTTATTACATATTTAATTCTGCATAGGTGTTTATGTTTATGTTTATATAGAAATTAGGTGAAAAGCACAAATTAGAAAAAAGAGATGAAAAAGCAGAAAATTGATGTTAAAGAGATGATTGCGGCAGTATATTTCAAGATTTAAAAATTCAGAGACCTAATAGACTTGTCAAAAGAGTCTATAAAATATGGAGAAGCATCTGACAAAAGTTTGAGATCAAATCAAGTCAAAGTTCGGCTGGGTAGCCAAATTTTCGATTGAGTAGCTGTTCACTTCTTAACAGAGAGCAGAAATCTCTTTCAAACTCGGATTCAGACTGTACACTTTTTAGTATTCTGATTATAGCTTTTGCTACAGGTATCTAATTTTGATGATTCAAGATGCTATGAAAAGAGGACTCTAATTCAGTCGTTTATCAAGCCGTATTCAGCAATCAATGTCAGCTATTTGCAGATCAATTCAGGATTGAATTCCCACAACAAATTGAAGCAGGATTAGAAGCCCTAATGTGTTCCTGATTGTAATTGACTCTGAGATCTATATAAAGGGCTGCAATACTTGTAATCGGGATCTCTCGATAATCTCATCAATCTCTCGATAATCTCAGCAATAAAAATATAGAAACAATCTTTGTAATTTTGGCTTTAGTTTTCTCTTTCTTATATAAAATTTTAACTTTTGGAGAAGAAATTCTGGTGTTTTAGAAGAAGAAGATCAGAGGAGAAGCGGCAAATAAGAATTAGACGTGATCCTCAAATTGGTGTTATCCTTTCCCTTTCTCTTTTAATTTACTATATGAAAATAGAAATCATGTTTATTGTTTTGTTTTGCAATTTATTTATCATGAACTAAATCTCCACAGCTAGGGCGTTGATGTAGGCAATTATTATGAAGATTAATTTATTATTTTGTGTTAGTTCTATATTACTACTCCGTTCTTCATGTTAGATTCTATGCATGTTAAGTTTTTATTCTCGTTCTTCATGTTATTGATGCGCACAATTATATAGAAGGCTAAGTTTGAGATCGAGAGGAAATAATTTAGCAATGCTTCATGAGAATAGAAATCACAACTTGATAAGTTGAGACGTAAAAGTTGTACAATCTTATAAAAAAATCCACCGTGCTTAATGTTTTCTCTAACTTGTAAATCTACTAGATCGAGAGATTGTAGGTTCTTATATCAGAGGTTAGAATTAATATTGCTCGAGAGAGAATATTAGTTAAGATAGAGGCTTTTGATTGTTAACATGAGTAGTATGTAGTTACTAGCACAATCAACTTGTTAATTCAGATTATTAATTATTGAAATCAATTGTCCTACTGATTTTTCTATTTAAAGCCAACATCTTTCTTGTTTATTTCACTTTCAAATCTATATCTTTCCTTTAAATAAAACTTTTAGTTAATACACCATTGGTACTTAATTAGATAACAAACCTCGTGGGTTCGACACTCTACTCTATCACTTTATTACTTGTAAACGATTGGTGCACTTGCCATTTGAATCACATCAATGATTAATCAAGTACCAACACGTACATTTATCTATCTCTTTCCCATTCCAAAGCTCATCAAGTTTTCCAAACCTTAAACCACTTCAAGAACACACATGTCGACCATTGATCCATCCAACAACCCCTTACCAGAATTTAGGATTGGGAAAAAATCTTGGGAGTCAAATTTATCAACCAGTAACAACCAAAATTTTCCTCCGACACCAATAAGGAAAATGTATAACTAATCACCAAGACTTTGAGAAATTCCTCCAATCCCCAAGTCCTTCATATGACAAAGATGTTGACATAAACTAAAATGCAAATATAAAAAAAATATCCCAGATCAAAATCACCCTCGACAAATCAAGCACACAACCACTAAAAGATCAAAGATTAGAACAAGGTCCCCAACTGACCAAAAACAATAGCATTCTCATCTCTATATATCAATTATCAACACCACCACAAAAAACATACATTAGAGCAAGTCAACGAAGCAGGAGAGAAACCACTCACACCAAGCATGTAACATACACCACAATCAGTGTTCTAAATGGCAGCCACAACGGCTACATCGGCCGGAAAAATTTATCGGAGATGGGGATATATCGGAGATATATCGGGATATTTTCAAAAATCGGATGCCAAAATCAGACTGTAAATATACATATCTTCTTGTCTTAAATCGCATCTCAATAAGACAATATATGCATAAATTATATAAATCTACATAAAACATCATACTTATATGTTTAAGTTATACTTAACTCGATAACTTGCATTAAGCTTATGAATGCATAATCACTATCCAAGTATATAATCTTCATAAATGCCACATTATCATTTCACTCGATTTACCTAAATGCCTAACCTAAAAATTGGGTGTAAAATGCTATATCAGGTCCAAAATCGTCGAAATTGTGGCCGATATATCGGGTGCATGCCTATTTATCGGCAATTTTGAATGAAAAACGCTATATCGGTTTGGATGTGTCAAATCATTGCAGTTAGGTGCCGTAAAGCAATATCGACGCAATATCAGGGGTATATCGGGGATATTTAGAACACTGACCACAATTAAGCTCAATGTCCAAGGTCCGGTCGAAATCTTCACTAATAATTTACGAAATTTATACTGAAACAAGAAATAGATAAATCAAGATTTAATATCAAGAAAATCTAGATTTAAAATTGATTCAAAATCTGAAAGCCAAAGGTAACTCCCTCACCTTCGTTGATGTCCCCACCCTCGCTTTTGCTTTGTCGTGTGCCGCCTGGGCTGTCGCTGCCACCGCGCGCTGCCTGCCTAGGCACTGGCAGCAGCTGCCAGCGCAGCAGCTATCGCCGCCTGAGCTCTCCCGGTGTCGCCTGCCACCTGAATCAGGCGTCTCTCTCCCACTCTGCGTGCTATTGTACTACTGTCGACCAGATCCAGAGAATGAGAGGGATACGTAGAGAAATTGTGAAAGATTGAGAGTTGGAGAGAGATTTTATGGGGAATGAGATGAGGAGTTTGATTTCACTCTTTGGGAGAATTTGAGTTTTGATTTCAGATTTGTAGGATTTGAGGGCGAAGAAATGGAGAATTTCATTCTGCTTGTATTTTGGGGAAGATGACGGAAAAGAGAGAAGATGAAAAAAAATGAAATTTTCTTTCAACAAATTCATATATAAATTCTCCCTTCCTTTCATCTCCACATGACACTTGTCCCCATTCCCTCTCTTAATCTTAGCCATTCATCACACCTACCACCCTCCACTAAGTCCATTGTATTATAATATTATTATATTTGTACATAAGTATTTTGTTCATGTATCCATATATATTAGACATGTACACACACAAATGTCTCTATACATGTATGCACGCACACACATACACACATACAAACACACGTATTACAATTATCCAAATATTCCATTCAAATTTCAGCAAATTTTTGAAATTTGTTTTTACTCAAAAATACTTAAATCATCATCTCCAATTATTCTTTATAATCTTGTTTATCAAATGATTAAAATATTAAAGGTTTAATAACTCGGATGTTACACTAGCCTTATAACTCTAACGAGTCTAACTTTATAACTCTAACGAGTCTAACTGTACGACTCCAATGAGTTTAACTGCTAATTCAACAAACTCAAATGCGCAAAAGTAGACTTTAGAAAAAGTAGTTGTAACTTTATTTATCAGAATCAATAAATATACATAAAGTGCACTTAGAAATGATGTCTGTTACATAAAATTATCCACTCCCACTAAATCAGGATATCATTATAACTAGTCATCCCCATATGAGCAGTATGCTCTAAGAAAAACTTTAAGTGGAAGTTTTTTAATGAGTGAATCTGTAATGTTAAGAATAGTATTGTCACTATTAACAGACACAATGTGATTCCGAGCTTTATTCTTGATAACAAGAAACTTGGTGTCGATATGCTTCAATTTTGCTAAACTCTTGTCACTATTACAGTAGAGCTCTGTAGATCTTATTGTCACAGTGTAGCTATAATGGCCTCTCGACTAAATTCACCATCTTATTATAATCAGGAAAATGTAACCTGAAAGTGAAGTTTTTATTATCGATACATCTAGCATAATCTGAATCTGTGTATCCGATCATCTGCAACTGATCAGATTTTATGTAATTTTCTTTAGATATCGCATTACCTTCTTGACAGTCTTCCAGTGATCAATCCTAGGATTAATCAAGTGTCGTCAAGTTTCTCAACGGCATATACTATGTCTGGACGGGTACAAACTTAAGTATACATCAGATTTTCAACCGCTGATGCATATGAAATGTCTTTCATTTGCTCTTTCTGTAGGTCGTTCTTAGGACATTAGAATTGACTCAACTTATCTCCCATAGAGCAATTTTTCAAACCACATCTATCTAGCATCTTATCGATATTAGCTTTTTACGATAAACCTAATATTTCACGTGTGCTGTCACATTGAATCTATATGGCTATCACAAAAGAAGCTTCTCCAAGATCTTTCATCTCAAAGCTCTTTGAGAGAAAAAAACTTTTGATCTCAAATAAAAGAGTCATATCATTACTTGCTAGTAGATTATCATTCACATATAGCACAAGAAATATAAGTCTACTCTTTTTAAATTTATGGTAAATACATTGATCATCTACATTCTCCTTAAAACCAAAGTCAAATATTGCTTGATCAAATTTCAAATACCATTGATAGGATGCTTGCTTTAGACAATAAATAAATTATTTTAAGCTGCAAACCAGATGTTCTAAACCTCTGACTTCAAAACTGTCTGGGTGAACCATATAGATTTTCTCCTCAATATCACCATTGAGAAAGACAGTCTTAACATCTATTTGGTGTAACTCTAAGTCGAAGTGGGCCACCAGTGTCATGATAATTTTAAAAGAATCCTTTATGAAAAATGAGGAGAAAGTTTCCTTATAATCAATGCTATCTGTTTGAGTGAATCTCTTTGGAACAAGACGTGCCTTATACCTTTCGACATTGCGTTTTGAATCTCGCTTGGTTTTGAGCAACCCACTTTGAACCAACCGGTTTCTTTCATTTGGGTAACTCTATTAAATCCCAAATATCATTGTCCTTCATGGATTTTAACTCATCTTTCAGTACATTTGACCACTTAGTGAAGTGAATACTGAGTTTGACCTCATTCAAGGATGGGGTCATCCTCTATCCCTATGCCAACTCATGCTCTTAAAGATAAATTATATAGTCATTTAAAATGGCTGATCTCCTCTCCTTAGTTGATCTCCTAGACACTTGTTGTTGAGAATTTTTAGGTTCTACCTCATCAGTAGGATATACTTCAGGATGAACTGTAGTTGTACCTTGTAAGGGTACAACTGTATTTTCATTCTGAAGTGGAACTACTTCATCATTTGAATCAATTATTATAATTATAACAATATGTTCTTCCTCAAATGTGAAATCCTTATATAATTGACTCTCACTGTTCTGAATATCCTCAAAAAATTAGCATTATTCGTCTTTATATTCTTAGTGAAGGGTCAGTAAAACATAAAGCTTCTTCTCATATGGTATATATGGTCGAACTTTCGCTGGACAACCCTAAAATGTAGATGCCTAATACTGGGAGATTTTTCAGTCTATAACTCATATGGAGTTTTAGTTACTGTTTTTCTATGTACTCTATTAAATAGGTAGACAACTGTCTTTAAGGCTTCACTCCATACTGACTGTGGTAGAGTAGTATGATTCATATCTCAGCAACACCATTCTGATGAGGTGTCCCTGGCATGGTGTACTGGGCTACAATATCGGACTTTTAAAAAAATTGGCAAAAGATTCTGGACATCTACCTAATCTGTCATATCTGTCATTGTACTTACCACCATTGTCAGATCTAACAACTTTAATATTTCTATTCTGTTGATTTTTAACTTCAGCTTTATAGATTTTAAACATGTTCAGTGATTGGGATTTCTCATGAATCAAGTATAGGTACCCATAAAAAGAGTAATCGTCTTAAAAGTGATGAAGTATCTGTGGCCATTCTAGAAAATTATAGGAAATGGGTCACAAATGTCTGTACTCCTGAACTCCAGCTAGAACCAAACTTTCTAATATTTTTTTAATTAATGTTCGCTTAGTGTCCAGGCTATTCACATATAAAGATACAAGATATGAAGTTTCAATTTATATAGCCGTCAATCAGAACTCTAGTACCAACAACTTTAGATTTAAAAAATAGAATAAGCATTTCATTATCAAGAGTGACAGTAAAATCACAACTGTCTATGAAATAGAAATGCGATTCCGCCTAAAAGAACGATACATATAAAGTTATCCAAATATAAAACAAAAAAATCAGAATCTAATTTAAGCTTACAAACTCCAACAGTTTTAACTGCAACTTTATTTCCATCACCCATGTATACGTATCACTCAGCTGGACTGGGCCTCCTTTGGATTTGAAAGTTCCGAAGTGAATCGCTTATGTGAATTATCTATCCACCATGTATGAAGTGACACTAAAGCTAAATTAATTCCAGAACTAACATAAATACGAGATATAGCCGCTAATAGCCATTTCTGGTACTTTATGCAATCCTTCTTGAGGTGGCTTACTTTCTTGCTGAAGAAGCATATAATGACCTTAGGTTCTCCTGCACTTTCGCCATATATGATCAGCAATTGTAGTAGTGCTTATGTTCCTCTCTTTAGTTATACCTTTTCTTTTCTTATTAGAAGTATTACCCTGAATGCTAAGTGAGTACTTTCAGTCTTTTCTTGTTTCGATCTCTTTTCTTTCTGGACACAGTGACTGATAAGCTCAATGAGACTCCACTTTTTCCTTTGAGTATTATAAATAATCTTGAAAAGAGTTATACTTTATAAGAAAAGAGATAAGAATGAAGTGCACTAGAATCTCTTCAGAGAGTTTCAGTTTCAGTGCCTTTAGTTTAGAAACAAGATTGGACATTTTCATAATGTACTCCCTTATGTTTTTTTTGCCATTGTAGCGCATATTTATCAGATTGCTAAGGTATGTGTTGGCCTCAACTTTATCCGATTTAATAAACCAGTCGGCTACTTCAGCTGGAAAACTCTTAACGCTGACTTTATCAGGCATAGAAACCCCAATAGTTATAGGAACAGTATGTTTTATGACCATTAGACACATCCTGTAAGATCTCTCCCACTTATCATAATTGGCCTTTTCTTTAACTTAACTTTTGTTAGTGATAGTAAAGGTCCATCAGTCCTAAATGTGTAGTCTAGGTCCATAAATTCAAGAACGATTTTTTACGTGGTCGTATCACTTCTTAAAATTTGTACCATTCAATATAGACTACATAGGTGTACAATTTCTCATCAATTTAACATAAACATTGCATTTAATAAAATTCTACTGTAATAGTCATAAAAAATTGAATTTCAGAAAATATAACCAGTTTAACCGATAGAGCTGCTGGCCAAACTTTCAGAACAAGTGTCTCTTTATACTAACACTGTACTAGCTCAATATAGATACCTAAAGTCTAGATCCTATGTAGGAGAACAACTTTCCTTTAGGTCGACTGTTCCATTATAGGATTAATCCCAAAGCTTAAGTTATCTGTATTGATCATATATTATATGTAATGACCCGGCCATAATGACAACCTTCTTTTGGGTCAATTTCCACACGCATGGGCAATACAAATCTATGCATCTTGATTTTTTGCTGTCGGACTAGTTGATGAGGGTAATTCAATATGGGTATATAGTGTGGCAATCTTCCTTTGGGTCGATTACCACACATCAAGGTTCTCCCACTTGCATTACTCACATTAAATATCCAATGCCGAACATAATTCGGCCAATAAATAATCTTCTTTTGGGTCAGCTGTTGTCCGCATGAACTATATACACAATTAAATAAGCTCTTTTATAAATTTTTTAACTTGAACATGTATATATCTTTATTTGTATGTTTTCTACTGTAGTAAACATCAATATCTATCATTCTATAACAATATAAGCAATAATATAAATATTGATGAAGTAGAAGCATGTAAGGGTACAAATAACCATGGTAAATAAACACTTCAATGCCTACTTTATGTAACTAACTATTGTTTCATCATGTATAGTGCATGAATACTGTAATGCTCGTCAAGAACTTTGAAACGACTATTTACATGTCCAAAACAGAGGTCGGATGAGCCTGTACGGCTAATTGAAGTTTCTATTGGCAAAACGGCTCTGCAATGCTTATCGGGTCTGGATCAGGCTCGACCCACAATGGTTAACTTATGGGTTTCCTTAATGAGTCGTGTTTAATAAACTGAATAAAACCTGTTTAGCTTTATGTGAGATTAAATGAGATTAAGTTTCTTTATTTGAGTAGAATTCTACCCTAAAATTCTCTTAATAGATTAGAATTCTATCTCAATCCTAAAATCCAAATCAAACTCAACAATCTCAATTAAAATTGAATATGAGATTAATTAGGAGTTGATTTCCTTATGTGAATAAAATTTTATTTCTAAATATCTGAATTCTAAATAATCTCATAATTTTAATTAATTTATGAAACTCAAATCAATTAAACTTTTTTTAAATGTGTTTTACCATTTTAACCAGGGGCCGGTGGCTACCATGTGCCTACCCATGCACGAATGCACAGCACGATGCATGCATGCGCTTGCATGCATGCACTTGCATGCATCTGCACCTACATGCATGCAGGGCTTGCATCTTTTCTTTTCTTTTTTTTTAATTTCAAAAAAGTAAAATTTTGAATAATAACACAGAAAATTTTTCAAAAAATATATACATAATTCAATTAATCCTCCCCAATTTAATTCAATTATTTAAAACAAAAAATTCTTTATTTAATTAAATCAAGAGATCGATTGTAACTTTGATAGATCAATAACAAACAATTCTGTAGATCTCGATGATCCGATAAAGTGGAGGCTCTAATACCTGTCACGCCCGCTTCCCAAAATACGCTGGAGCGGAGACGCGACACGAGTCGGCGACACATATACGCAAGGAGAATACCTCACGTATACGCGTTAAGCCTTAAGTAACTCGAAACAAGCTATAAATTTATACTATAATGAGTCAACGACCACTGCAATAATACATATAAGCATCTACGCATGATATCATATGAATAAAGAACTGGAATAACAAATGAATCTGATATAACGAGAATCAGGAAATAATATGAAGACAAGAAAGATAAGAATACCGGAATCGAATAGGGAGAAGGTCCAGCTCTTCGCGAAGCGTACAGTCTCATCGAACACCTGCACAATAAAAACAAAGCTTCCAATATCTGGACGTGCAAATCTAGGGTCGTCAGAAAGCGACCTGGTGAGTGTGTGTAAAGGGAAGAGCTCGTGCATATAAATAATGTGCACAGATTAATAACCAGATAAACTACAGACAGTAGATAACTAAATAACATGATAAACAGATAACTAAAAGATAACTGCATAACAACATGAATGAAGATAAAAATTAACTATCACAACTGTAAACAAGCAACTGATATCTGAAGGTATAACTAAGCATATGTCACTAGTCTGGTGTACAATCCTATATCTATCATAGTTTATATATATATAGTTGGGTGATCACGGTTAGTCACAATACATTAACAGTTTATTATATTTAATTATGTCAGCGAACACCAATTGTCACATGTAATAGACACATCCCATGCTACGCCTACCACACATGCCAATCGAGGTCCTCAGTTATTGAAACTGATCGGTTGGAGACATTGTCTGTATTTTAGGTGGGTCCCGTGCATACCCGAGACCACGGCCCAGACTCCTGACGCTGAACCAGGACCTACCGCAAGGTAGTCAGGAACATGTATAACAGGAACAGGTACACGTATAACATGTATAACAGGTACAGGACGGGGTGTCAGTCACCCTACGAGAACCCTGCAGTGGAACCCTCTTTTGGCTGCGCAACTTAAATCCTAGGTCCACCCACAATACAGACGTTGTCTCCTCCATCAATTTCCCCAATCCCAGTGTAAGTTGTTTAATTTAGTTGTCAAGATTATTAATGTACATGTTATCTAAATTTACTGGGATAACTCAGTAATGATAACAAGTAACAACTTCAAAAGTGAAATTGTGATACATGTATAACAGGATATATATATATATATATATATATATATATATATATATATATATATATATATATATATATATATATATATATGTTGGTGAATATGATAAACAGGACGAGGTTGTTACCGTCTAACAATATTTTTTCCAGTAGTTAGATAACATGAACATGATGGTCATCAGATAAATGATCACAAATGTCATCCAGGTGAGTCTTCGTGGTAAAGTCCTAACCAGTGTCATGTAATGATCTTGAAGGTTCATTATCAAGAACAAATATACTTAATTGCATACAGGAATATATAACAATACTACGAATAATGCATGGAGGTAATTCATGAAAATTATGAAATTTCTAAATACTAGCACATTATCTTAAACAACATAATTAGATAACTAGATAAAATCCTTCATCACAAGAATTCTTGTTAGCTGAAGGAGGAAAAAACACTCACAACAAAATTAAATAAAATTAAACAAAGAATTGAAACACTCACCTGAACTCGATCACAAGTCCAAAGCACTGAAATTCTAGGATCCCAATAAATCTACATAAATTATTTCAATAGAAATTGTTAGATTTTTAAAAGAATATTTTAAGGAGTTTAAATCTTGATTAATTAGTTTGAGAGTTAGAGATATGATTCTTTAGGTTTAGTGAATTTAGTAGGTTTAATTTAAAACAATTTCTAATTTTTTCGTTAGATTTATAATAGGCTTTAAATCATTAAAATACTTAACGGGCCTAGATTTACCATTAAGGAGAAATAGTTTTAAAGTGGGTGATTTGATTTAATTCTGTGTTAGTATTTATCTAAAATTTTTATCTTAGAAAGGAGAAGTGTTATAGAATATTATTTATATTTTTTTAATTTTATTTTGATATTTTTAATAAATTATTTTAATATGTAAATTTATCTTTCTTTCTTTCTTCTTTTTCTTTATTTTCTTTTAACATATTTCGCTAGACCCAGGCGCAGCCCAGGTCCAAACCTGGTCGGGAGTTTACCTTTTTTTTCTAAATTATTTTAATATGTAAATTTATCTTTCTTTCTTTCTTCTTTTTCTTTATTTTCTTTTTACATATTTCGCTAGACCCAGGCGCAGCCCAGGTCTAGACCTGGTCGGGATTTTACCTTTTTTTTCTAAATTGTAGAAATTGTAAAAGGGGTATATAAATTTAGATATGTATTACCACATGCATTTTGTTGAATTTTTGAATTGAATTTTGATGTATTGAAATATTCTTGGAGATCATGGTATAGACATAATTATTATTAAACAATTTATATCATATTAACTATGAAAAACATATTTACTTTCTTAGATTTTGATTTGCTTAAATTAAGGTTTTGTGGAGTATTAAAATAATGATTATACAAAAAAATATTTTAGGTAAATTTCTAAGAAACATTAAATATATTGTTTGGTAAATTCTGAGGTGAGGGCATAGACAAGTTAAGAAGTTGAGTAGCCGATTGTTGAGATAAATAATTATTTATTTGATTGTAATTTAACTTAATTTATTTTTAAGAAAAACTGAAATTAATTTCACAAGTTAGAACTACTTGTTCCTCCTTGCTTGCTTCTCAATCTTTACCTCGAAACCCCTTTTCGTTCACGATCTGCTTGAGGAGAAAGGAAAGATGAAAGTGAGGAAAGTTGGATTATAGTTTTCTCTTGAAGTAGAAGAGAAAGAAAAGGTTTAGCTTTTTATATAGGTTATTAGATAATTTAGAAACTTGAATTCTACTTACATTTAGATTACTTAATTTAATAGTTAGGATTTAGATTTGGATTAGTTAATATTTATGAAAAGATTTGATAAAATAAGATTTGGATTAGGATTAGGATTGGGTTTATGGGTAAGGATCTCAATGGTAATGGGTTATAGATTATTGGGCTTTAGTTAAAAGAAATAAGTAATATGAAGAATAAGAAAAATAGATAGTGGACTTATGGGCTTAGTTTTTGGGCTTAAAGAAAAATAGAAAAAGATGAAAATAAAGAAGTGCGTTTGGCTTACGCCGGCTTAGCATAGAAAGGAAAAGAAAACAAAAGGAGAATGAGTTGAGCTTATTGGGCTTGGATGAAAATAATAATACTACCCATACAATTTAAAATAACTAAATATAAGCAATAAGAGTCTACGAGTCATAAACAATAATAATATTAATAATGATAATAAATCAAGTTAATTAATAATAATAAGATAATAGGTAGAATTTAGGTAAATATTTAAAATAATAATATGGTATTATTAAATAGGGGATATTACAATACCAATTGTTGGATCTAATAATTACTTCTATACAAGATGCATGCATAAAGTAAAATTCTCTTTATCAAGATCAAAGGGAAAGATAGTTTTGGCATACCTGATTCCATCACGAAAGAAATGCCGAAGGTTGCATGATCTCGAGGACGTCGGAGTTAAGGGAGATGATTCTTCTTTCCAGCCACTAAGTTCTCTTCTTGATCCTTAGAGGGGATGAGAGGCATCTCCAAGAGAGAGATTAGATCATGATCGATTGGTGGAGGAGAGGGAATCCTACCTATGATATATATAACATGAAGGAATGCTAGTTCAACTCATCATAGATCTAAACTCTTGATTGATAACACGAGTTTCACACGTGTAGATGAGTCTCACATCTTAATTTCAATATACTCATAGTTAAGTGTAAAAAGAAACGTGTCTAGACCCAAACCATTAGGCTTGATCAATTCTTTATTGGGTCCAACAACATAGGCTTATAAAAACGGGTGTATAAATTCAATTAGACTTGTGTAGGCCCAAATTAATTTAGATTCTATCCAAATAAGTCTAACACAGCATTCTCAACAACATAACCATCAATCAATATTCAAAGAAGAAATATAATTACACTTCCTATCAATATTGGCTACTCTATGAAACCCTCTGACATTTACTAGATGCATGGCTGAGTTCTTCCTTCAGATTGTTCATATTTTTTATTGAGTCGCAATTTGGGTAAAAATAAATTGTATTGTGAATCATGTTCCATGCCCACAAGATAGGAAGCTTGTTTGGTTAGTTGCAACAAATACTCAAATCTGCTATTTCGTTTCTTGCCTGGCAACACAGTTCCATGGGCTTTATAAGGAAAATAGAAGAGGTTAGTTTGCTAATGTTATTCTTCTATATTGCTGTTTAAGGATGTCAGGAATTTTATGAGTTAAAAAATATGAAGTTTCCAACATAGCACCATTTCTTGTTATTGCAAGAAGCTTCAGTATCTATAGCAGTCAATTAAGCTGCAGCTTTTACCACAGTTCTCTTTTGCTGCAATTTGCCAGTTTCTTTTACTGTTTTACTTACCAGTTTCTCACTGAACATGGAAAAGAGAAATTGAGTTGCACATCCATTTCAAGGTACCTGCTCCTATAACCAAGTAAATGTCGGTTTATATCAGTTCTTAACGATGGATACTTGTGTTCATTACATCTCAAACTTAATGGGTACAGATTTATGTACTGATTAGTGACTATGAATTTTGATATTAAAATTACTTAATTTTCCTTCTAGTACAATGAACTGTTCTTGTAGTTGTATGATATCAGTATCGGAAACCTAAGCACTTGGTGATTTCTGTAGGGGAGTTGTTACTATTTGTCGGCATCGAGTCATCATCTTATGATAACTTGAGACTATATTGCTAGACAATAATAGATAGATCTGTAAGATAAAATAAAAAGCGCGCCACTAGAATATGGGACTAATATACAAACATTTTTAGAACACTTGTTGGTAATATACTTATAATTATGTACTATCAGTTTGTTTTAACTGCTCCTCTCATATTGTTACCGTGGTGATTCCTGTCCTGGTGTTTTCCTACACATAACGATACCCATGGCAATGATCAACTTTTCACCATTTTGTGCTCTTATTTCAGGCTTATATACAGAGTTCACATTTTAGACAAGTTGATCACCTTCTGTAGGAAAGTTAATCTGTGCAATCCCTTTTCTTTTTGATTGTTAAAGAGGAAGTTGAAGAAAGGAACCCCTTTACCAGCCAGATTATGCTGGGCCAGCGAGATTCACAGAATACGTTGCGAACCTCTCAGTTACATTCTTGCCCGTGACTGTTTCACAACTCAGCAAATATTTTTCAGATTTAATAATTTTGAAATACATGACACAAATGCAAGAATTTTATAGCGAAAAGACAAATGCAAGAAAATGATCTAACTGAACCATCAAGTTCATCTATACATTGAAACAGCTGGTAACCCTGACCCTGGGACATTAGCCTATCGTCCTCCCAAAAACTATCAATATACCCCTATCAGTAGAAACTTCTACTGAATGCCGTGATTAAGTCAGTCTAGAAATCGTGCCCATATTTTTTATGCAAATCTTTATATTAGAAGCGCTTCTCTTCTCAGAATTTGAATACTATTTCAAATCCCAGACTCTCTCTTGTTAATCTCACGTTAAGGTGGCCCACTTAACCTTGGTTAATTAATTGAATTCCTAATTAAGGTTAACTGATATTAAAGATGCCCATATTAAGTCACATTTATATAGTTTATATAATCTCTTGAGATATAAGGGTACCATGATGGATGATTTTATTTCAAGGGTTTATTTGCAAATGTGTGACCCACTTTTCTCCTCCTGCAAAGAAATACAAAACCTCTCCCTCATTTTTTGAGTACCCATCAGTAAAAGAAATTCTGAGAGTTTTGTGCAAGGAAAAGGAGACAGAGAGAAGCAGGTTATTTGCATTAGGGTTTGCAGGATCAAAGGAAGGAATCGAGGTCTTCTTTAACCTTCATCTATTCTTCACCAATGGCTTCAGGTATGGTGAATTAAATGTATTGTTTAATTGTGTATATTTAATTCCTTGAGATGTTTTGATTCTAGATCCATGCTTATATTATCCGCATAAAGTATTTTAATTCTTACATTTGGTATCAGAGCCTGTGTTTTAGAATTAATACATCTTGGATTAAGGATTATGGGAAATTAGGGTTTTTGATAATAGTTCAAAAATCAATTTTTGATCATTTTAATTGTAGAATTTGTAGAGGATTTAATAGCCCTAATATTATGTTCATATTCCTCTAATTATGCAATTAATAGGGATCAAAATTCAGGATTAAGAAACCCTAATTTTCCCTAATTTTGGATTAAGTCGTCGGAACAGGAACTGCCATTTGATAACTGTTTCGTCGACTATTAGTCGACTAGTCATATGTTATAGTCGACTAAGTCTTTTTCCCGAAAGTTGAGAACTCTCTGTTTCTAACAGGAGTCGACTTGTATTTTTGATTAGTCGACTAGTAAAGTGTATAGTCGACTAACCATTTTGCCAAGTCGACTAACATTTAACCGAGAGTTTGCCTTCCAACAGGAGTCGACTAATAATATGTGAAGTCGACTGATAAAATTTGTAGTCGACTAATTATATGGGTATAGTCGACTAACTTTTCCTTACCCTAGTCGACTAGACCTAAATGTATAGTCCACTTGACTTGACCCAAGTCGACTAGTCTTTCCTTGTAGTCGACTAATGGTTGTTTATAATCAATCATTAAAGTATGTTACACATTAAAGTTGTTGTGTTAATATTGATTGATGTTGGTCAAGTAATGTATTGAAGTATTATGGCATTACTCAAATAAAAGGATTAGAGAATATTATTGGTTAGTTTGTATTCATATGGCTTATTGATTTAGTAGTTGCCAAAGTGACCTATGTTAGTAAACCTTATGAATATACAACTACATAAAAGACTTGTCAATGAGGATGACATAAAAGACAATAATATTCTCGATGGCGGTTCTAGTTAGGAGATTGGGACTGGCCCAAAGGAAAGTCTCTTTCAAATAATTATGAACCGGAGTAGGATAGTGTAATTTATGTAACTTAGTGGTGTAGAATTGGATACCCAAAGGTAACATGACTTACTATCTAAGTAACATAAATTATATTAGATCTACATAGGTGATAAAAGGTCTCACCTAAAGAGTGAACACTAGATATGCTTAGATTTCGCCCAAAGGAGAAATCAAAGTGATATCAATAGTTCATCTTCATTAAATTTAAAATTTTGTATTGATTCGAGGCCTTAATGTGAGCTTGTCCTATTATGTTTCAGTGAACGTCCCTACTTCCCTTCACACTCATGCCACTAGCATTCCAGCCCTGGATGGTACAAACTTCTCTGAGTGGTTTGAGCATGTCCAATTCACACTGGGTGTTCTGGACCTAGACATGGCTCTTTTAGTAGAGAACCTGATGAAGTAACTGCTGAAAGTACAGCAGACCAGGTTAGCCATGCCAAAGCCTGGGAAAGGTCGAAAAGACTCAGTCTCATGTTCATCAAGATGACCATAGCCAATAACATCAAGACTTCACTCCCACATACTACTAGTGCATCTGAACTTTTAAGTGCTGTTAAAGACCGATTTAAGTCTGCAGATAAGTCATTAGCTGGCACCCTTATGGCTGAACTTACCACCATGAAATATGATGGTAATAGAGGAGTTCAACAACACATTCTTAGTATGACTGATAAAGCTGCCAAGTTAGGATCACTGGGAATGAAAGTGGATGAATCCTTCTTAGTACAGTTCATCCTCAACTCACTTCCTCCTCAGTTCGGGTCATTCAAGATCCACTATAATACTCATAAGGATAAGTGGAATCTGAATGAGCTGACTGGTATGTGTGTACAAGAGGAAGTGAGACTGAGGCAAGAAGGGCATCACTCAGTGTTGGCAGTATCTCAAGGAGCTATCCATAAGAAAGGTAAATATGGAAGAGGTAAGAGGTTTCCACCAAAGAAATGGAATGAACCTGGGGAAAGTAGCCAGGGTCATGGAAAGCCTTTCACTGTCAAATGTTACTTTTGTGGCAGAAAAGGACATGTGAAGAAGGACTGCAACAAGAGGAAAGCTTGGTTCGAAAAGAAAGGTATGAATCTTTCTTTTGTATGTTATGAATCAAATCTTGCTGAAGTTCCTTCTAATACTTAGTGGATTGACTCTGGAGCCCCAACTCACATAACTAATTCAATGCAGGGATTCCTTACAACCTGAAAACCGAAGGAAAGTGAGAGATTTGTCTTTATGGGGAACCGTCTCAAAGTGGAGGTCGAGGCTGTTGGTACTTACCGACTACTCTTAGAGACGGGTCATCAGATGAATCTTGAAGATACTTTTTATGTACCTTCGATTTCTAGGAACTTAATGTCATTATCCAAATTAGATGTTGTTGGATATTCTGTTTTATTCAGTTGTGGAAAACTCAGTTTAATGTATAATTCAATGTCGGTTGGACACGGAATTTTATGTGATGGTTTATATAAAATTTCATTGAATGATGAGTTTGCACAATCTCTTTTATCTCTGCATTCGAATGTTGGTATTAAACGTGGCTTAATTAATGAAAATTCCTCTATCTTGTGGCATAGACGACTGGGGCATATCTCCAGGGATAGAATTGAAAGATTAGTGAAGAATAGGATTTTGGATAACCTAGACTTCACTGATTTGGTGTGTGTGTGGATTGCATAAAAGGAAAGCAAACCAAACACACCAAGAAAGGTGCCACAAGAAGTAAAGAGCTTCTTGAAATAATTCATACAGATATTTGCGGACCACTCTCCATTCCATGTTTTACGGGAGAGATATTTCATTACCTTTATAGATGATCTGTCACGTTATGATTATGTATATCTAATTAATGAAAAGTCTCAGGCTGTTGACATTCTTGAGTTGTTCATTACAGAAGTCGAGAGACAATTAGATAGAAAAGTTAAAATCATAAGATCAGATCGAGGTGGTGAATTTTATGGAAGATATGATGAGTCAGGACAACATCCTGGCCCATTTGCCAAATTTCTAGAAAAGCATGGTATTTGTGCTCAATACACAATGCCAGGTACACCTCAGCAGAATGGTGTTGCTGAAAGGCGAAACCGAACACTTATGGATATGGTTAGGAGCATGATGAGCTTTTCTAATGTACCTAATTCATTGTGGAATGAAGCCTTAAAGACTGCTATGTATATCTTAAACAGGGTTCCTAGTAAAGCAGTCCCAACAACTCCTTTCGAGTTGTGGACTGGTAGGAAACCTAGTTTAAGACATTTACATGTTTGGGGTTGTCCAGCAGAGGCTAGAATATATAATCCACAAGAAAAGAAATTAGATTCAAGAACTATATCTGGGTATTTCGTTGGTTATCCAGAAAAGTCTAAGGGATACAAATTTTATTGTCCTAACCATAGTACAAGAATTGTTGAAACTGGTAATGCCAGATTCCTGAGAATGGCGAAATTAGTGGGAGTGATGAACCAAGAAAGGTAGATCTTGAGGAGGTAAGGGTAAATATCCCAATACCCTTTCCTTCAAGAGAAATTGTTGTCCCTCAACTTGATCATCAAGCTGAGATACCAGTACAACATAATGGTGTTGGTTCACCACTCTATGAGGATATTGCCATTGAAAATGTAATAGAACCACCACAACCGGCAGCTTTGAGGAGATCTCAAAGGGAAAGAAGATCTGCCATTTCAGATGATTATGTGGTGTATCTACATGAATCTGATTATGATATTGGGATAAATAAAGATCCAGTTTCATTTTCACAAGCCATAGAATGCAATGATTCTAGTAAATGGGTTGATGCTATGAATGATGAGTTGAAATCTATGGACCAAAATAAAGTCTGAGATCTCGTCGAATTGCCTAATAACTGTAAGAAAGTCGGGTGTAAATGGGTCTTTAAGACCAAGCGCGACTCTAAAGGCAATATCGAACGATATAAGGCCAGACTTGTGGCTAAAGGTTTTACTCAGAAAGAAGGCATTGACTATAGAGAAACTTTCTCTCCAGTATCAAAGAAGGACTCTCTTAGAATCATTATGGCCCTTGTAGCTCATTATGATTTGGAGTTACATCAAATGGATGTGAAAACAGCTTTTCTGAATGGAGATTTGGATGAGGAAATTTACATGGAGCAACCTGAAGGGTTCGCAAAGGAAGGAAAAGAACACTTGGCTTGCAAATTAAAGAAATCCATATACGGACTTAAACAAGCTTCCAGGCAATGGTATATAAAGTTTAATGATATCATTACCTCTTTCGGATTTACAGAAAACACTGTTGATCAGTGTATATATCTAAAGATCAGTGGGAGCAAGTTTATATTTTGGTTCTGTATGTGGATGATATCTTGTTAGCCAGTAGTGATATTGGTCTGCTGTATGAAACTAAAAGCTATCTTACCAAGAACTTTCAGATGGTTGATATGGGTGAGGCAGCTTATGTCATTGGCATAGAGATCTTCAGGGATAGATCTCGAGGATTGCTAGGACTGTCTCAGAAAGGTTATATCAATCGAGTCTTGGAAAGATTTCATATGGAATTGTGTTCAACCAGTTGTGCACCCATTATGAGGGGTGACAAATTAAGTGGGAGCCAGTGTCCCAGAAATGACTTAGAAAAGGGTCAAATGCAGAAAGTTCCATATGCATCAGCTGTTGGGAGCTTGATGTATGCACATACTTGTACCAGGCCAGATATCAGTTTTGCTGTTGGGATGTTAGGAAGATACCAGAGCAATCCAGGAATGGAGTACTGGAAATTAGCTAAGAAGGTAATGCGGTATCTTCAAGGGACGAAGGACCATATGCTTACATATAGGAGATCAGATCAGTTGGAAGTGATTGGCTATTCGGACTCAGATTTTGCTGGTTGCCCAGATAGCAGGAAGTCTACTTCAGGCTTCATATTCTTGCTAGCAGGTGGGGCAATCTCGTGGAAGAGTGTAAAGCAGTCTATCACTGCTTCATCCACGATGGAGGCTGAGTTCATAGCTTGTTTTGAAGCCTCGAATCATGCATTATGGTTACGGAATTTTATCTCAGCACTTGGTGTAGTTGACTCTATTGCCAGGCCGCTGAAGATATTTTGTGATAATACAGCAGCCGTTTTCTTCTCTAAGAATGGTAAGTACTCTAGTGGTTCCAGACACATGGAACTTAAGTACTTGGTGGTTAGAGAAAGAGTTCAGAAACAGAAGGTGTCAATTGAAAATATAAGTACCACTTTAATGGTTGCTGATCCAATGACAAAAGGATTGCCTCCAAAGACATTCAAGGAACATGTTGTAAGAATGGGTCTTTTGAGCAATCTGTAAATGTATGTTTTGGTACTTGTAAAATTGACAATATTGCGCAAATAAAAGTTTGTTTCTGTGTTTCCTGTTATCCAATTATGTGTGCACATATTATGTATGGATGTTTGTTAAACAGGAAATGTCTTAACAAGACAATTACAGGGGTCATTTTAGTTATGGACTCAATTAGTAAGGGTTATCAATGTTGTGGTACATAGAAGGGAGTATGACATGGAAGTTGTATAACCGCTATGACTCGCATTGGTGGTCCAAGCTAATTGCAGTATTACAGTATTTCATAATTTGGGCTTATCAGTTATTGTTTTTAAAATTCGTGATCACGTGTCAAGGTTTTTCAGTATGGAATCCAATGGAGTCAAAATGTTTTGAAAATGAGTCTTTTCTTTTATTTGTTTTCTAAAGTTTTAACCTAATCGGTTAGTGGTCCAAGTGGGAGAATGTTAATCTCACGTTAAGGTGGCCCACTTAACCTTGGTTAATTAATTGGATTCCTAATTAAGGTTAACTGATATTAAAGATGCCCATATTAAGTCACATTTATATAGTTTATATAATCTCTTGAGATATAAGGGTACCATGATGGATGGTTTTATTTCAAGGGTTTATTTGCAAATGTGTGACCCACTTTTCACCTCCTGCAAAGAAATACAAAACCTCTCCCTCATTTTTTGAGTACCCATCAGTAAAAGAAATTCTGAGAGTTTTGTGCAAGAAAAAGGAGACAGAGAGAAGCAGGTTATTTGCATTAGGGTTTGCAGGATCAAAGGAAGGAATCGAGGTCTTCTTCAACCTTCATCTATTCTTCACCAATGGCTTCAGGTATGGTGAATTAAATGTATTGTTTAATTGTGTATATTTAATTCCTTGAGATGTTTTGATTCTAGATCCATGCTTATATTATCCGCATAAAGTATTTTAATTCTTACATCTCTCTCTCTCTCTCTCTCTCTCTCTCTCTAGACCGCCGTGGGCCTCTGCTGTAAGTACAAGGAGGCTGTGAACATGGCTTTGAGTGGGTGAAGATGAGTGCTAAGACGACATTTTGTGCATCCTGCCTTTGGCATGGATGGTATGGGGGCAGAAGCTGCTGTTATCAGAAGCATTGTAAAGAATGCATTCCAACCCAGCAATGTCCCAAAATGTTCGGCTGCATTTGGAGTGAGTCTCAATCTATTGGGGAACTAAGCATTACGTAGAATATTTAAGCACTTCTAGGCTACTTGTATTTCACTGTTTCGTTTTTGTACACACCCAACAAAACACACATTTTTTTTTTTTTTTTTGATGGAATCCCACAAAAACACACATACATATACCTATGTATGTCTGTATATTATTATTAAAAGGCAAAGTAACAGGCCATGTTTGATATGTATGTGTATCATTAGCCATTTATTGTCGGTATCCACACTCCTTTTAATGGTATCCGGATTTGTTTTCTGAGGTTGATCTGCATTTGACTATGTACAGAAGTTGATGTTCTGATAAGGTTTTCTTTGTCCATATATAGATTAAATTCAAGGATTTGGTGTAAGACACTTCTGGATATCAACTGTTAATGTGGAGTTTAAAACATTCTTCAACAATTTGGGATCATACCCAATTTCGGGCTATATACTGAACTTTTGGGCTATTCTTACTGGTTGTCATTTATCACTACTCATATGAACTTACTTTAATTCTGTCTATCTATCTAGGACCTTTTACTTTGTGAGGGATACATGATGACAACATCATATGCCTAATCATCTTGTGAAGTGTGGTCTGATCAAAGCCATGCAGAGGTTCTGGGGAGCAAGCATGGCTACTGCAGCTTTTGGATCACTGAAATGAAGCCCCTCCTATGCCGATCCTTCAAGCACGGATTCTAAGCCTCACGATCTCAGATGAATTGCAAGGTAATTTCTCTTTATTACTTAATATGGCCACTCCTTTTCTCATGTAATGAGAATTGTACATAAACAACTTATGATTTGTGGTTTCAAGGATACTGTACAAAAGAAGAAAACCATGCAAGATTCATTCAATTTTTCAAGCTCCTACATTTCTCAGTCGATTTCTTAATGAGCAGCTCTGGCTTCGGCATTGAAAAGACAAGCGTTTGATGAAGGATGAGGAGGTGATGTTGGCATGCTGCAGACAGGGCATAGGAGCTAACTTTGGACTCCATGATCTGAGTGGAACCTTGTTGGATCCATTTTTTGATTTTTGCCATAGGAGCTAACTTTGTTTTACAATTTTTGTTTCATTAGTAACTCTTAATGACGTAGGGTAGCATTACTCCTCCATTTTCTATTGAAAAAAGGGAAATATTCCAAGTTGCAATGGAATTAAATGTTGATTCCCTAGCAGTAGCTATCAAGTATCTCAAACGTCCGTATTGCCATCAGTAGATATCTCATTAAGCAACAGTTCTCGTATACACATACAAGTTGATGTATGTGAGAATATATGCGGCGAGAAGTTGAACTTTAAGGTTCTCGTATACACACACAAGGAGCTATCCTTTTCAATTCTCATTAAGCAACAGTTCTCATTAAGCAACAGTTCTCGTATACACACACAAGGAGCTATCCTTTTCAATTCTTGGGCTAGCCATAGGAGAGTTACTTTCGCTTTTTGCTCTCTTAATTCAAAGAGCTTTATGGCATAGTTGGAGCATTTTAGTGCCTTAAGACAGCTAGTTTTAGTACTCTTGAACTTTAAGGTGTCAAATATTTGGTGTTTGTAAAGGTTGTATTGCCATAATTCTGTGGAGATTTGATGTCTACTTCTAAAATTAGGCTTCGTAATGGGCCCGGCGGCCCAAGACACGATGAGCCGGCATGAAAAATTTTCGATATTTAGATAATGAAAATTAGACTGTTTCGTTCTTAGGCTGTCAAATTTACAATCCAATTATTTTCGTGTCGTTGTCGGCTCGATACGACATTGCCCACGGCACGACCCAGTCAGAGCACGAATGGAGCTCCATTGGACTGTCATGATAGGGCACAATTACATGCATTGATCTCATCCCTTCATCTAAGTTAAATTAGATCAACCTTAGAATAAATAGAGTTCAAAATGGATCAATTGAAGTCATCCGAAATTAGCTTAGTTTGTGACTTTTCTTACAACTACTTAGGCATATAACTAAATTAAAGTTTTTCAAGTGGATAGAGATCACGTACCTTGTTGCTGATATCTGCAAGTTGCTAGATTTTATCATGTTCATCTTCATGTTTCAATTTGTATGGAAAAAAAATGACTATTTTAAAAACTATTAGGCACAAAGTTTGTGAAGAATATACGATTGGGCACAAAGTAGGAGGCCGAAATCCGATACGAATGGATCATCACGATTCAAGCATGAATGGAGGTTTGAATATGGCATGTGGGCCGGCCTAGTCTTGGACCGGTACATATGAGTATAGGTGAAGGCTCGACAACACTATGGGTTGTGCTTGGGTCGAGGTGTTTTTATGTGAATCGTGCCTGGGCTTAGCTAAGCAAGACACGCCACAGCCCATTGCCAACCTTGCCTAAGATGCAGTTAATATACCTATTTGTTGTATCCAATATCACTACATTTTGAATGGTTTCAGGTTGTAACTTAGCATGTCGCTAAAACACTGCATGCATAACCCTTATGTGAATCTTGTGATTTTTGTTTATGGGGTTTTTCATTTGTTGTCTGATTTTATTTGAGTTTTCTTTTATTCGCAGCAGGGAGATTGATCAAGGGGAAGTTCAAGTTTAAAACTTTGATGATTTTGAGTCCCAGTGAGGGGTCTAAACAGGGGGGAGCAGAATACTTTCAGAAACTATTGTTGAATTCCAGGTTACATGCAAGCTGAATGGGGAAAGATTGAGATTGCATGTAGAAATCAAAGGTTCACTAGCAGACTGAAAAACTTCCTATTTAGATGTATGTTGTCCTTGTCCAAGAACATGAGGAACTTGTTTTTGTAAATTTGCACTGAGATTTGATTGTGCAAACTATATATAGCATAAAGTTGACAGTAGATATAAATTCTAATTCTGATTCTCCAGAAAGATGCATTTTTTTTTAAGTCGAGAATGAATATAAATTCAGATTATTCACCATGTCTGGTTTCCTTGCATCTTGTGTGCCCATGTTTGTGGGTGTCTGAGGGCAAGGTCAGGCCTAATAGAGAGATGTGATTTAGTTTCTTCTCCAGTAAATGCAGTTCCAGTGAAAGTTATGATGAGCTGCAATGTGTGAGGTGATGCATTTTAATGCTTTTTAGAGAAAGATACGCAGGCTTACATCATAACTCTATATGGAGAAAGGGATTCAGTCATAGCAGAAGAAAAAAACTCTCATGAGAAAGAATGAAATGTATATTACACACTTATAAATTATAACAATTGACTCTATGAAATCTCTAATAATAGCTTTCATGCACAGCTTTCGTATGTGGTGAGTGAATTATCACGAACCGCTAGTCGAGCTTATTGGTCTCTGTACGACACGAAGTCGAACCGTTGTGTAATACGCCTCGAAAAGTTTCCTCGCCCACCACAAATGAGGATATTTAAATGATGAAATTTGAACCCACTGGTATCACAATCGCTACAATTAGAGGTGGAGGTGGTGTTGTATGTGGCATGAGCTGAGCTTGTTTGGTGAATTGCTGAATTTGATGTGATCTAAATATACGCAGTAGCAAAAGAGAGATTGCTAGCGATCCTGCTCTTTTTGTTTGATTTTATTTTTCTTTCACTTGCGCAATAAAAGGAAAACTAGATGAGCAAAAAAGCGTAGGTTTTCGGTCGCGATCAAAGTTTCCTAAATTGGGTTCGGTTGGACTTGACCCGAGTCTAATCCAAAACAATCTGCAGTCCATCATTTCACAATGCGAACCCTGACGTGCAGACTTGCTTGAGTATCGCGGCTCCTCCCGCTCGATTTTTTCTCCCATCTCATCTTCTTCAAGATCGCCATTATCATGCACTGCTCCAATATCGCCAGAAGCCCAGCAATCCCTCTATTTCCTAGGGTTTATTCCCGACCCGAATGCTCCAAAGGTAACGGATTCGATCCCTTAGCTCTCTCCGTTCAATTTCATCCAAAAACCTAAGAAATGACATTGTATCAAGACCCAGATCCTCATCTCTCGGTTTCCGTCCAAAACCCTAAATTTCTCATTTGGGTTTCTTCATAGAACCCTAGACATCAGCGTTACTAAGTTGAAACCCAAGAATTTCTTTGTGGGGGCTAGGGTTTTCTCTGCTGCAGAGAGTGGCGTTAGAGAGAAGGGCAGCAAGACGCTTCCTTGGATAGCGGCGTACAAAGACAGAGAAGGGCAGAGGGGAGGTAAGAGGGCTGCGGTTAGAACCAATCGCTCGTCGTGGGCCGATTCTGCAGAGAGTTATTTTCCGAGAAACGGAAGAAATTCGTCGAAGGAGTGTACAGAAAATAAAGATAGAGGTGATGGACCTGCACTTGTAGAGAGAGAAACTAAGAGGGCTGGCGGTAACCACTTCTCTAGCAATGGCAGAAACAGGGAGAGCAGAGAGAGGAGAAGAGACCTGTATGAGGAAAAAGCTACGGAGGAAGGGGAAGATGCAGAACCTATTGATGATCCGAGATGGAATGGAATTAGGAGCAAATACAAGGGGGTTGTAGATAGAGAGTCGAGGTTTGAGAAGCCTGAGGTTCGGAATTGGAATAATCGGGAGAACTGGGGCAGAAAGGTTTGGAAGGAAGCTAAGGAGTCGTCAGTACCGAAGATGGTTGGTCAAGGTGTTATGGCGTTGGGCCAGTTTTGGCGGCATTGACGGTCGAGAGGAGGGAATTTTATGCTATATATGTTCAAGAAGGGTTGGACTTGAGCGGAAACAACAACAAGAAGAAGGATAAAAAGGGAGTGGAGAAGATACTGAAGTTGGCGGAAAGGCTAGGATTGAAGGTTATAGAAACCTCAAAGCATGATCTCAACATGGTAGTGGATAACCGACCACACCAAGGTCTGGTGCTCGATGCTTCACCCTTGGAAATGGTAAATATAAGGGAACTAGAACCCGTCTCAACAGAGGGTCAAAGAGCACCGGTTTGGATGGCTCTGGATGAGGTTACAGATCCTCAGAACTTGGGTGCAATTGTTCGGTCGGCTTACTTTTTCGGAGTGGAGGGGGTTGTCTTGTGTGCAAAGAACTCGGCTCCTTTGAGTGGAGTAGTAAGCAAAGCAAGTGCTGGATCACTTGAACTGATCGAGCTGAGGTCTTGTAAGAACATGATGCAGTTCTTGTCACCGTCAATTGAGAATGGTTGGCGGGTTCTTGGAGGTCTGTTTCTCCTAAAGCTCGCCCTTTGAATGAAGTTGACGAAAGGGTGCCTACGATTCTTGTTTTAGGTAGTGAAGGAAGTGGTTTGAGGCCTCTGGTGGAGAGAACTTGTACTGAATTAGTTAGAATCCCTGGGAATGTGTCCATGGATGGTTGTACAGGAGAAACTGAATTTGAAGCGGAGGAAATGGATCAGAGTGGTAAAGGACAAGAGCTGAAATCTTTTCTTGCTGTGGAGAGCTTAAATGTCAGTGTGGCAGCAGGCGTGTTGCTTTACCATTTGGTTGGGAAGAATAGTCATCTTGGTGCTGAGAAGTCAAACACTGTTCTACAGTGAGATTGTGTTGTTATTTATATTAGCTTAACAATTTTGGACCATTGTACTTTTTCTTTTTCAAAATTTCCAACCTTTTAAATTAACTTTTTTTTTAAAACATGTGTGCTTGTTTTTTTTATTGTGGTGGATTATTATGGGGATCGCTCTAGTTTTAGTTTCTTATTTTTTTTATTTATGTTATTTGTTTTAACAATATTTTAGTCCCACATTGGTTGTGGTGGGAGAGTACTCTTTGTAATGGCCTATTTAAGGCCAAGTGTTGTATTTGTTTAGGTAGACTATGATATTTGATTATGAAAATCATGTTTAGCATATTGATTTGCTTTTTAACCTGTTTTGCTTGATGATGTGCTTAGCAATTTAAATCTCTTTGCATGTTGATGTGCGAGAGTGGGTGAGAGATCACGTGGATGCCAAGGTCCGAATTAATCTTTATCCCTTTTATCAAATTTATCTATCTTTATTTTCATTTTAAAATTAGTTCTACATCAATTATCATGCTCTGATTTTATTTAGTTTCTTTTAAATATGTGAATTCTTTGTTGTAGTTGATTATCATTCTCTGATATCATACACGTAAATGTTCCTTTTTGTTTAGTACTACACGGAACTAGCAGCAACTGTGAAAATTTCCTCCTATGATAAAGTCGCAAAGCATTATTTACATTCCTAATATGATTTATTTTTCTGAAAACTAGGCTGGCAATTGCATTGTCTCTGGGTTTCAGGGTCTGAACCAATCACACTTATGTTGGCTCATGTAAATGGATTTAAATATGAAGGAGGGGGGGGGGGGGGGGGGGGGGGGGTAAATAGGATTGAATGAGAAGCCTATGATAGTTTGTACTGATAACTTGTTTCAAGATGTACGAATTCAAACACTATAGGATTTTGTAATTACTAATTAGCCTAACTATTTGTTTATTCAGCTGTTATACTTTATTGCTACTTTTTTGCATTGTATCCTGCAGTGCTTTTACGGTTTTACCCGCAAGAGAAACAGCTGTTCATTCATCATATTAATGTTGAAGAATGAGGAATCTACTTTTTTGTTGATTGAAGAAATTTATTTTGTTAGCAGATGGTTTCATGTTTTGTTAGTAAATAGTTTTTATACCTTATCTCCAATTTTCCACATATTTACATACAATCAACCATTTTGGTATCAGTATGACTTGTACAAGGGGAGGTAACTGGTTTCTGGTCACATTTGTGTATGGGATTTTATTTTGTCTGTTGTATCTAAAACTTTTCCATATTGTTAACCACATAACTTGACTTTAAATTCCTGATTATTGTAGGTCTTAGTACCCTGTTTTAAATATCGGCCGATATGGCCGAGATATCGTCCGATATCTCCTTTTTTGCCTGCTGCCGATACAATATGGGAAAATCGTTCGCCAATCGTTTGCAGCAAAAAACGGCCGATATTTGAAATATCGCCCGATAAATTCCCGATATTGGCCGATAAATCGTCCGATATATCACCGGTATGAAATTAGTAATTTATTGCACGACTGCGTGCAAATGTACATTATTTTTTACTGTCTCAGCAAGCATATTACATCATTTTTATAAGATAGATGATATGTATGACCCTAAACCAACTCTTAATTATCAATATTTCATTATATATAGTGTCTAATATGAACGCCCGATATGCGCGCGTATCCCGATATCTCCCCCGATATCCGATATCCGATATGAAAAACCCCCATCCGATACGATTCCGATATCCGATATTGAGAACCTTGCTTAGTACAAAGCATTTCCGAGACCCCATTATGCTTCCATTTGCAGTATATACTATAGTTGCCATGTGAAAGTTCAAAGTTGTGAAGCACCACTGATTTTAGATTTAGGGATATGTTTCACGGAAGGAGAGTGTGGAATGAATGGAGAAACTTAGGATACACTGTTTATAATAAAATAAATAGTATTACAAGTTTGTAGTAAATATATCACCAAAAAAATTAGGATCCACTAAATGAGTTTGATAGAGGTCATGATTGATGATCAAGATGTTTTAGGAGCGCCGTTGGAAATGAATCAGGTTCATGCTACTCAGTTGTTACTCTCTTTTAGCTGTTCCTAATGGTGAATGTGCGGTAAAAGAACAAAAAATAAGCTATTTTTACAATTTAAAATGTCATTCATTAAGAAATCTATGACGGATTTGTTGGGCATGCTTTTCCTGAATACTATGCAACTGATGAATTAAGTAAAGTAAGGGAGGATACATGATACTTGAATATATTTTGGTTAGTATACTTTTCCTGAATACATATGAAAGTTTCTAAATAGATGGATTAAGGGAGGATACATTTGGCATTTGAATAAATTTTAGTTGGGTATGCTTTTCTGAATACTATGCAACTGATGATTGAAATTAGTGTTTAATTCTTCTTGTCAATATGGCATCAAATTAAAAAATGACAACTGTTTTGCGCATAAAATAGCAAAAAAATTGAATAAGAGATCTAAAACTTATGTGAAATGAGGAATTATTACAGGAAGAATGAAGAGAATAAATAATCCAAACGACAATTGCTGCTAATTGAAGTAATGAGCTGTTTCCTTTCTCAACTGAACTTTGTAGAATAAGAGTTTTGAGCTGGATGTTGATTTCTGTTCAAAAGCTTAAAAGCTCTTTATGTACATCGAAGAGTCCTTAATAGGCTATACCTCCCTTCATTCATTCTAAATTGTAGGATTTAGTTTAAGGTAAGTGATAAAGAAGTGATTGAGATTGTTTTGACTTGCAATTATCCCAATAGCTGATCTCTTACATAAAGGTATTGAATTTTGGCTGAAAATCATAATAAGCTGATGGACCTAGGAAGTCATGATACCAGTTGGTTAGTATTTGAGGTATCTTGATGTGACGTGAAAAGTGTGACAGACTTAGCTGATATAACTTAATAAATCTCAATCTAGACAACAAGAAAGATGCGGAAACTATTGCCTCAGAAATGAAAATACCTCCTGGTGAACAAATTCTCTATGGTAGATATTTATTTATATATTATATCTCGTAGAATGTAATTGTCGTTTTGTGTTCTATTTTCATTGTATTTAAATTATTTTCCAGTGCTATTCTAGGTAGACATGCATTTAAACCATATTCTTGATTTATACTTAAAATTTCATTATCCAAGACAATCAATCTTTCATATCTTTGCTTCAAATGATAGTATTAAATTTATTGGAGTTGAAGTGTGATCGTACACGTATTTGCATACTTTTCATTACATTCCTACATTTATCGTGTAATAAATCTACTAATTTTCTTGTCTTAAATGTCTATTTTGTAGAAGATAATCATAAGGAGAAAGAGGATAAAATCAAATAAATACTAGTTAAAGTCAGATTAACTAGATCTATTTGGTTAGAGAAGGATGATCTCAAATCCAATTGGTTAAATTCAGTTTTGGTGAATTAAATCGATTAACTGAAAATCAACGAGGATATCGTCGAAATCAGAAGCTCAAACAGAAAATCCAATTGGAAAAAGAGAAAAAGAATCAAACCAGACACCTCCTCCTCCTGGATGTGGCCAGCCGCGGATCCGCGGCTATCTGGTGAGATTGGTAACGCTCCCCCTATCTTCAGACGCTCTCTCCCATTCTGTATTTACTATAAATACCTGCAAATTCTCAGTGTACAGGGAGCGATTAGGCAGAGAAGGATTCTTAAACCAGTTTCATTCTAAGTTAGTGTAGTTTTTATTTTTCTTTCATGTAACTTTTATTTCTTTGTAAGCATAGTTAGACTGAGATTCATGTAAGTAAGAGAGATTTATGTTGAGAGTGACACCGATATAACTTTTCCTTTCTTCATCGTTTCTACAAGCAATAAAAAGGTAACTTGTTTATTTTTTATTTTTTTATTCTTATTCTCTTTTCTATTTTTTCTCTTTTGGCTTTTGATGAGTATCCTAGTGATTTAGTAGTATCGGTATAGCCTTGTTTTGTGTTGCCACCGATATTCATGATGATCATCTCCTCAAGATTCTGTATCAGTTTATTCTTGTTCGTCTTGATGATGTAATGTCATTGTTCTAAAAATCGGATTAATTGGCCGATTAATCGGCCGATTAATCCTATTCAGTGGCAGTCCGCTTATTACATTAATCGCTCTGATTATATGCTCGAGCGATTAATCGGGGGTCCAAAACGATTAATCTCCGATTAATCCCCGATTAATGCGCGATTAATCCGATTAATCCCCGATTAATCATTTAGGTATTTCATATGTTTTTTATTTGAAAAATTTATCACTTTATGTCTGTTGGATCGCTAAGTAGTTTATGTTGTGATGTTGATAATTTGATAATAATCTTTTATTAAATAGTAGATAAACTGTTATTTATTAAATAATAGATGAATTATGATATTTTATTATTGTATATTTTGCATAAAGTGATACTTATGTTTTATCATTTTTGATTTTTTTTCAAATTAACTTATTTAGCAATCTTTCTCCATCTTCTTTAAAGCTCATTATTTTGATTGATAAATTGACTAATTTTTTATTTATCTTATTTTGCATGTAAGTTCTTTGATTTATATTTATGTTACAAATTTGAAATCTGAGATTACTAATGTGAAAAGATAAGTTCTTTTACTTCTTTCTTTTTACTATTTATATATATTGTCTTGTTCATCATATCAGGATTTATAACTTCACATCTAGATATTGTCTTGTATAATATATAGGTATTTTCAATAATTAATTGTATATATTCATATGTAGTTGTGTATAAATATATTAAAATTTTCATAATCTCCGATTAATCTGATTAATCATTATTCAGTGTTAGATCACACGAATAATGAAACCGATTTTAGAACACTGTGTAATGCGAATGGGAACTGAGCTCGATCTTATGGATTATGTGTTGATCGCCTTCAAAGCAAGGTAAACGTGCCAACAATTCAAGGTAAGTCATCAACGAGAAGAGGTAGGTAAGTTCTTTTAGTTTTTCTTTCATTCTTTTAATTCTTTAGTTTGGATCGCTACATCTCCCAACTCTTTTATTCACTCCTTTTAATTTTTTTGTATAAAATTATTTCTTATTTTCTCCACCTCAATCTACCACTTTTTTTACAAAATTAACATAACTTATTTTTTTTTAAAGAACAAGAGAAGTTAAACCATTTTTATTGAACTAAAGAGAACTTACAAAAGCTCCATTGCTAGTCTATCCTTGTGGATCACGACCCGCATAGCCACTCGCTATAGCGGTAGCATTGAACACTTGTACTTATGTTCTGTATTCCTGAAACTCTGTATTTCTGTGTGCAGGTTTTAACTCAATCAAATTTTGGTGTCGTTACCGGGGAGGAACGGTAACATTTTTTGTTTACTTTATTGATTAACTTTCTTCTTTGTTCTTGGTGTACAGGTTTAACAACAAGAAAATTTTTGCTGCAGTGGACATATAAGTGGCCTTGAACTCTGCTTAAGAAAGCATAGCACAAAAGCCCTCAGATTTGTTGTATTCCCGTGGCAATATGAGTAAACTACTAACCTGTATTTTTTTGCAGGTTGGCTGAATTGCAAAGTTTAAATATCTGTAGCTATTTATTTTCTTGTTTGACTCACTGTATATACATTTCTAATTCAACAGTAAAAGGTTGATCGTAAATTCTAAAAATGGTTTAAACTTTGCATTTAGGCACGGTCTATTTTGTTACATTTTCTATTTACTATTGAAGAGTGCTGGAGCCAAGGTATATATGCATAGCATTTAGTATAAGGTTCATTCTTGTATGAAATATTGCTTGAGTGTTACTTTTTCTATACTTGTACACTACACTAAATTGATTTAAGGGTTTGTCTTATAAACAAGATAAGGTGGGGAAGTCATTACCTTCCCTTAGCCCATAAACAATCTCTTCACTCATTAACCAAGTCTAATTAAAACTGAGTAGACGTTGCCTTTAGGGACATTGCAGACTCAAATATGAGATGATTTAAGGGGGCAGTTGATTAGAATTTGACTCTTGTCAAATCTGTGTCAAAGGTTGGGGATTGATGAGGCGAAACTTCGAAGAACAGTGGTTTGGCATAATTAGACTCGCTGCTTAGGCACGGTTATTTCCCACTGATCTTGCTCATACCTAGCTGATTACTTGTGCTCAGATTCTGCAATATATACTGCTCGTGGATAGTCTAATTAGTTAGGAGTCGTATAGGTCTAAAGTCTACCCCAACTTAGGTTAGATTTTTTTTTATTTGTTTGTTTTTGACATTTCTTGTGTGATATGGCTTGTAACAATAATTTTTCTAATTTTAATGGTAATCCATATTACACTCCGACCTCTTTTGACTCGGATATTACCAATTCGGCATATCATAACTTTAACCAACAAAGTGTGCCAGATTGATCTTATTCGAATCAATACATGCCCTAGTCTCAATACTATGAACAAGACTGGAATAATCATCAACTACTCTTCACAGAGTCAATGGGGATACAACTCCCCCGAGTCATATTGTCAACCACCATTCCAACATTCAGCCTATAATTTTTGTAACTATGATCAACCAATAGAAGAAAAATCTGAGGCTATGAAAAGTATAGAAGTCATGAATGAGTCCAAGAACAAAAGTTGAAAATGATGGACTCACAATTCCCACAAGACTCTCAAATCGAGATCCTTACTCTATGTTCCAAGTCCCACAACCAGAAGAACTTGTGGACTCAGATGGGAGTATGAAAAACCTGATTCAGTCTGATTTTAACCAATCTGTCAATAGGTTAGAAGCACAAATGAGTGGTTGCTTAACATAATAATACAAAGGAATGAGGAAACTCTACCTAACACATGTTTAACCATTCCTGATTGCCCTAATATATTGATAAGAATGAAGAATCATTCTGTCTTGGAGACTTTAACTAAGAGTCAATTTCATCATACAAACTTAACTTGATCAATTCTAAAAACTTGGACATTGGCAAGTTTTTCATTCAATAAGATTGAACTTGAATGTGAATGTGACATCGATTCCCAACCTTGTGATTCAGTTTCAATTTTTGAATCTATGTTGACTCTAGTATCATTACCCAATTTGGACTAATTTTCGGAGCCAACATTTATTCTCATACCTATAGATCTAGAAATTGGATCACCAATTTTGGATAGTCACATTTCATTGTTGGGAAAAAATGTGAATCTTCTTTCTTTGATTTGGACCTTATTATTGAACCCATACCGATTCTCGAACCTAACATTGATTTCCCGAGTTAGTATTGGTTCGCAAACTTTTCATTTCAGAGGCAAATCATCCATTCCACAAAATCACATTCTATTATTGGACCAAGGTATTGACCACAATGTCTTCATGATGATTTTTCAAGACTGGTGATATGAAGGGAATAAGTTTATGATAGGATCTTTCATGATCCTATTCATATTGGAAACTGTAAATATGTAAATAGAAAAGAAGTCAATAAAAGTAGGTTTCGTGAACATCACGTTATCTTGATTGGGTAGCAACCTTGACCCAATCAGACCACCACCGGAACCGCCACCTTGAGGTAACAATTTCCTTCCCTTTCTTCTTTTTCATGCATTTATGCATTAATTCATACATTGAGGACAATGCATGAGATAGGTGTGGGGAGGGTTCTAACATAACTTAGGTTTCTTTTTATTAAAAAATAATTAACATTTTCTTTGCCTTAAAAACTTTTTAAAAATAGAAAACAATATTTTGACCTATTTTCTGTAAGAAATTAAGTTAATTTTAAGGAATAGGAGAATTATAAATATGATTTCTTATACTTGGTCAAAATAAGATTATTGTTTGATTTCTAGGTTTGGAAGAAAATTTGAAAAAGTAATTTAGTCTTGATTTTTACCTTGATGAAATATACATGCTTTATACACTTACGCACTTAGGATTCAACAAAATTAAGATTCTTATGCCTGATAAAAAAATACATATATAGATATATAATCTTCTGATTAAGCTAGGTATTATTGCCTCATAACGCATAAGCATTCATGCCTAAAAGTGGTCCATTTAATAAATAAAATCTTTAGTTTTGTGGTCCTGTTTGCTCGAGTGTTTGCTCGAATCCTTAAGTCCTGGAGTGTTTCCTCACCCGGTGCCCTAAGACCGTTTGGTTTGGGAGTCACCGATTAAAAGCTCGTTACATAGACAGATTAGAAAGACTAATAGAAATAAGAAATAATATCACTAAAAATAAAAACAAAAAAATAAAAAAAACAAAAATAAGAAAATAAGGCATAAGAGTAGAGTTAAATAACCCCGAGTCAAATTTTCACGATCACAAGGTGCATATGACTTAGGATAAGATAATAGACTAGATGAGAAATACAATTTGACTCTTTATCTTGATTGATGACAAATTTTTGAATAGAGGCTAAGTTTTGATAATCCTAAATACTTATAGATTACTTGATTTTTATAATAATACTTCAAATATTTTTTCTTTCAAAAGTGTTTTCAAAATACTAACACTTGTTTCTCTTTTTTTATGGATTTTGTGGGTATAATCCACTGAAAATCTTTACGAGACAAAACTCGTCTTATACGGAAACCTAGAGGTTAATGGCTTGTTACACATGCTCAGTGCAATCGCGTGACCTACAATAGTGGTCTAATAATTTTAGGTTTAATTTGTTGTTTTGCTCGAGGACGAGCAAAAGATAGGTGTGGGTGTGTGATCGTACATATATTTTGCATTCTTTTTATTACACTCCTACATTATCGTGTAATAAATCTGCTAATTTTTTTGTCTTAAATGTCTATTTTGCAGAAGATAATCATGGGGAGAAAGAGAAAAAATCAAATAAATACCATTTAAAGTCAGTTTTAACTAGATCTATTTTGTTAGAGGAGGATGATCTCAAATCCAGTGTTTAAATTCAGATTTTGTTTAATCAAATCGATAACCGAAGATCAACGAGGATATCATCAAAATCAGAAGCTTAAACAGAAAATCCAATTAGAAAAAGGGAAAAAAAGATCAAACAGATATCTCCCCCTGGATGTGGCCATCCAGGCCGCGGATCCGTAGCCAACACAGCGAATACGCGGTTATCTGGTGAGATTTGGGGGAGTGTTTGCTCCCCTTATCTTCAGACGCTCTCCCCCCATTATGTATTTGCTATAAATACCTGCAAATTCTCAGTACACAGGGAGCGATTAGGCAGAGAAGGATTCTTAGGCCAGTTTTCATTCTAGGTTAGTGTAGATTTTTATTTTTCTTTTCATGTCACTTTTATTTCTTTGTAAGCATAGTTAGACTGAGATTCATGTAAGTAAGAGAGAGAGATTTATGTTGAGAGTGACACCAATGTAACCTCTT